>CM052138.1:6822943-6871141 GCA_028454255.1 Halictus ligatus
CTCTCTCTCTCTCTCTCTCTCTCTCTCTCTTTCTGTCTGTCTGTCTGTCTTTTCGTTCTTTCGAGATTGCAATCGCCGCCTTCCTCAGCGCGCATTTTCGAAAATAGTCTATCCTAAAAATATGCAGGATCGCAGGCGTCACGTTCCTCGCTTGTCCGTTCGTTCCATCGCGACGCGTTCGATACGAGAACTTTTAATAACTCATCGACGACCACTCGCTAATCTCTTGCGCTGGTAATTAGTTCAAACCGTGTAAGGTAAAAATGTTTTTTCCAAGAAAAACAGAAGGATTAGGGCGTATGAAACAATAGAAAAATAGGAAAATTCAGAGAAAATTTCTCGACGTACGGGGCACGTCATTTTGAACTCCGCGACAAACCTTTCGACGTGCACGGCTCGACATTCCAGCGTCCACTCCGAATCCGAGTGAAAATTAACACTGAAGTATTGTTCTCATCTTGCTGAGCAATTTTACTATTCCGATATAATAAAGCACTATTTTACATAAAGATCCGTAGCCCAGTTTTTAAAATTATTAACTGGACGGTACATTTCGTTTCCAAATACATGGAACAAGAACCATATAACAGAAAATTGACATGTAAAAGAATCTATCACCTGTGCCAATTCTGTCAAACCTAAAAACGTTAAGAAAATTGAAAAATATTAGCAAATCCTCTCCAATTCATTAAAATTATGAACTGGACGGTAGGCTTTATTTCGAAAGAACCGCGTAAAAGAAATTTGATGTGTAAAAATTTGAGTCGGTCTATGGCTGCTATAGTAAAAAAAGTCCAGCTCCCTGATGAAAAGAAATATCGAATACGGAACTCATTTATCTAACGATCGAATAAATTGGAATTTTTCGCGGTTTTTCTACCAGTTGTTTCGGCTGACAATTGTCGAACCCGCGGTCAGGTATTCGCGCTAACGAGCAACCTGTGCTATAGAGTCCGCGCAGTAGACACCTCAAGGATGACAAATTTCAATTACTTTACGCTCGGTATTCCGCGGCAACAGGCTCGCGATTTATCTCGGGGCGTACGCCTAATCGCGCGATTCCAGCGAAACCTGTCGTCAGCGAATTCCATTCGCTCGAGCGAGGAAGTCGCGAGGATAGAACTGGCACTTTCAGCTGCTTCAATCAAGCGACCCCTTAAAAACAGCGATAGTTAAACACGTAGGACGTGCAAACATTTTCGCGAGCCCTCCTGCGTACATTTAATTCTGCGAAACACAATCAATCGTGTTACAGATCCCTGAACTGTTATTGTTAGACTGCGGATCTTCAAGCAAACTAAAGATTTTCGAAGTCGATCGTGAGAAATGAAGGTTTCGATGAAAATGTATTACAATTTTTCTTATTCCTAACCCTTTTTTTTAATGAACCTTCTGGTAACAAATTTGTGACGTTTTTCTGATTGATACCAAACAATACACAGTTTGGATCATGTTCGGTCGTTTAATTCGCGATACAGTAATCTCTGTTATCTGACCGGATGTACAGTGATTTCTCTATACATGTCGCCAATGCCTGGATGATAAATGTCACGGAGTTACCCCCACTACCGCGGCGTATACCCCGTGAAGAGTCATAAACATAACACGGTTCGGGAATCTCTCCTGGACGATTCAAGATGCTGGCAAGACCCGTGTTGTTGACATATATAGAGAATTCACTGTGTTCCACCCGTACGACACAGCGTCGCCAGATTAAGACTTATTCCTATAGACTTCCTATAGGCTTCTGTCTTATGACAAAATGAAAATTGTCTGCAACTGCAAGACACAGTAGCATAGTCGCCAGATGAACAATTGTCTCCCCACTCTACCTTCCCCTTCTGCATCGCTATTCCCCCACGTTTCCGACAGGGCCCAATCATGTAACACGTTCCGTCTCTTTCGCGCATGCGTCATAATGTCACGTGACTTATCCGGTACTGGCAGAGAGACGGTAAGTTTTTCCCCTGAATTCGCGTCAATTCCTCGACTCTGCTTCGACATGATTCGCTTAGAATGTCGACTTGAAAATGTCAATAGGTTATTTCGATTTTGCAGAAAGACATATTATGCATTCGGATTCAGTGATCCGGCGAAGAGGAGAATCGCGTGTCAAACGATTCGGAACTCTGCGCGCTGCGTGCAGGATCGCCCGAGAGGAGAGGAGAGGGGAGAGAAGAAGCGTCGCGACATTTATTTCGTAACAGTGTATTGCCGGTTAATAATACCAGCTCCGCGGCCCAGCCCCGTCCTTAGCAGCCGACGAGTTTCCCGTTAATTGGCAGGTACCCGCGCGTCGATGGCAATTTAACGACGGATTCGTCCGCCGATTAGGCGTGCCCCGTCCCCGGTTAATTACACAGCTCGCGCGAATATTAATGAGAATCACTGCCGTGGAATGACATCCACTACCTACTTGTTTTCATTAGTGCCTTCCCCGTAGAAGTGTGCGCGCCGCTCGCAGAGGGAAAGAGCGAGAGAGAAAGAGAGCGAGAGAACCTGTGTTTATAGAACCACGGCCCCGTGAGCAGTATCGTGCGCGTCCACGTAACTGAATCACGCCCGTGTCGCCCTCGCATAAACAGATACGTTGTTCCTGGGAAGCCTAGCTTCCATGGAAATGGGCGACGAGGCTTGACCGTGAATGAGAAACACCGGGGATCGATAGGCCCCTTCGAACACGCGACTTTTCTTTAGACCGAACCAGCCCGAGCGCTGGATTTGCTACGCCACTGCGAGATTTTAACGCGATTAGTGTAGACGCCGAGAGCAGTTCTACGTAAATTTAGGAATCGCTGACGACATTCTTTCTACGGATCTCTCGCGTATCAGCAACTTTCCAAGTATCTAACCTGAAACTTAGAGCACTGCTTGCGTGGCCACTGCAGCGTTCGAACAAGATTGCTGCAGCTATCGGAAGTTAGCTAGATTTTTAACTGATTGTGAGTTTAGGAATGGCTGATGACAGTATTTCCACGGTCAACTTGCATTTCAATAATTTTCTCTTCATGGAGTATCTAATCTGGAACTTACTACTGAGATTTCCTTAGCTACTGCAAGATTCAAACAGGATTGCTGCAACTAGTGGGAGCTAGGCTTTTAGCTGGGTCTATGAGTCACGAATGACATTCATTCTATAGTTCCTTTGCATTTCAATAAATTTCTTTTTGTGAAGCGTCTAATCCGAAACTTACAACAGAGCTTGCCCAGCTACTGCAGAATTGACACAAGATGACTATACCCATTTGGGAGCTAGATATTTAGCTGTTGCGGAATTTGGACATGTTACGGCAGCTACGAGGAAGCTAGATTTCATCTGAATTTAGGATGGCTGTCTTCGTACAGTCATCTTGCATTTCAATAATTTTCTTTTCACGGAGTACCTATCTAATCTGCAACTTGCAACAAAGCTTGCTTAGCTACTGCAAGGTTCACCCAAGCTTGCTGCAACTAGTGGGAGCTCGGCTTTTAGCTGGGTCTATGAGTCATGAATGACATTCTTTCTACAGTTCCCTTGCATTTCAAAAGATTTCCTTTTGTGAAGTATCTAAACCGAAAGCAGTGCAACTACAGAGCGCAAGTCCGAGTGCATCGTAGAACGTTCATTTTAAGATGAGTCGAACAGGCGCGGCTCGCGATAACGATAAGCTTCGACGATGAATTACGAATGCTCGTTGTCGATATCTCGAGTCAGGCTCGCGAAGGAAAACGTCGTCGCGACGACGAAAGGAGAAGAGAGATTCGTGGCCTGGTTTCTCGGGATCAGGGACGGCGTCCTCGAGAGTGAACACTGTTGCTCGCCTCAGCCTTCTTCCTTGTACTCCCCGGAGCGGGAGCTTCCTTTCATCTCGATCCTACTCGTCTCAGTCATAGGTTTCTACTCTTCGTCGCTTTCAAAAATGTCGTGTCTTCGGGAGCTAGAAGCATCGCAGCAGACGTAGCGTTGCACGCTTAGCTGCTGCGATTTTTCTCTCGTTAGTTGCTCCCGTGTATCCCCACCTCTTCTCGAAACTACAATCTTATTAGCCTATCTTCTGTCTATCGTTCATTTGAGAAGTTCAATCGGTGGACTGTGGATTTTATGCATTTGTCACGAGAATGATCTGATGGAATAGAAGACTATTTGTTCGGAACAATTTAGACGAATTTAACGTATGTGTAATTACCTAGTCAAATATCTATACTTCATGGAATGTAAAAGAAAAGGAAAATAATTCTGGACTGCGTTGAAACAAGTTAAGATTCATGCGTGTGACCGTTAAACATTGTGCACAAATAAAATTAAACGCGCCAGTATCCTTAACCTATTAAGCACTGTACGCCACTATAGTGGTTTCTGTGGAAAACATCAGTTTGGACGGTAACGCCACTATAGCGGCTGTGTGCCATTCGCGGCCAGGTGCGCCGTCTCTGTGATACAGAATTGCGGACGAGCGCACCTTTGCTTGAGAGATTAAAGAGATTAAAACAGTAGAACATAGAAATAAATTTTTATGTAAATCCGACCACTTGGAATTGGCGAAGAACATTTTTATCTTGCATAAAAGTCCACAGTACAGTGATCAGATACGTCGTTGAGGTCCATGCCCTGATCTATCTGAACTATTTTGAAACCTAGCTGGAATTTATTTCGCGATAGGAACTTTCTCGAACGAGTTCAGACCTTTTCCCCATTCAGACAACACCGCAAACAACAAATGGGTAGAATTGCAAACCGAGGGACCCCCGAAGAACAATTTCCCTCGCCGTTTTTTCCTTTCCTTCCCTTTCAGTCGATCGACGTAACGAACGCGAGCTCCGCGAACCGGTAGCCAGCCTTTTAATTATATCGAGCATTGTGTTCGCGAGCGAGTGTTCCTCGCTTCATTGAAAAATTGCCATGCATTATTGCTGCGCCCGATATTGTTGCCGATCGGACGAAAGTCTGCGCTGAACAAACCCCCGCCTGGCCGCCTTTATTATTCCTGCATCGATTCGTTTTATTTCTGCGAATGAAAAATCAGGAATCGAGAGGATCTTGTTGCCGCGAATGCCGAGTATAATTCTGCAATTTTTGCGGATTGGTTGTATCGAAGTTCACGGAATTGCATCCCGGTGATGCTAACGTGTTTGGTCGTGTTCGTCGAGAGTTGTTCGCGAGAGACTACTAATGTGATTTTGCGAAGCTTAGTCCAATTTTGCTTCAGTCGTAATTGAACTCTTCACCGGCATTATGGGTCCTTTAGGGTACTGGGAAAATTTATTGGTTTGTTTAGTATTTCTACTAGATATATTCTTGTTTTTAAATTTAATTTTTACTCAGTACATTTTTATTTTTAAATTTATTTTCTGCTAAATATATTTCTATTTTCAAATTTTATTTCTGCTAAGTACATTTTTATTTTTTAATTTAATTTCTATTAAATATACTTCTGTTTTCAAATATAATGACTGCTAAATCCGTTTCTATTTTTAAATTTAATTTCTACTAACTACATTTTTAGCTTCAAATTTAATGTTTACTAAATATATTTCTATTTTTAAATATAATTTCTACTAAATATATTTGTATTTCTAAATCTAATTTCTATTAAGTACATTTTTATTTTTAAATTTAATTTCTCCTAAATATATTTCCAAAATTTAATCCCACATATCATACTGTAATAATGAGAAGATTGGATTTGATATTTCATTGTGACGTTGCGGATTCGCATTGAAAACGTAACAAGATGCTCTTCTCTTCAGTCTTATCTCTTCATTTCTTGGTTCCGTTTCGCAATTCGTATACATCGACGCGTTTCGCGACAGGCCGAACCTGCTGCGAATATTTTCGCAAGCTCTCCACCGTCATGCAACTCTCCCTTTCCCTATCTCTCTCCCCCTTTTCATCCCCGCATCGGGCACTTCCCCGAAACCTATTCGTTTCCTCCGTTCGATCATCAGTTTCCCGATTTACATCTCGATCTTCGATTTCCCTGGTGATCGGTCGCAACGAGCACACCATGCTTCCGCACCGTGAAAAATGCGCCGACGAGACGGTTTATTCGACGATCGAGAATACTCGAATTAATCCCGATACGACTCTAACCGACCCCGCGACACTCTCGAAACGGTCGATGTATGCACGTATGTATGTATGTACACCGGTTCTCGATCTATGATCCATGACACGATCCCTCGGTCCGGTCGGACATTTTCGGAACAAAAAGTTTCCACTGGAAACTGTGTTGGTTTGGTTTTTAGATTAAAATTCGAAGATAAATAGATATTCATTGACTAGGTTGTTCAAATTTGAATTTTAGTTTAAAAACTGTTATATTTTATCACATTTATTTATTTTAATTTCTATAATCACATCACGTAAGCTATACGTTTCGCTATTATTTCAAATAACAATGATATCCCAGATAGACAATTTCTCCGATTAGTTCGGATAATCGAGGTTCTGCCACATCGCGAATTAAAAGGGCAAACATTCACTCAAATGTGTCGAGTTTCGGCTCGTTTCCACTCGTACTAAATATTTTGTGTTCTTGCTACCTGTAGTACCTGGCGCGATGTAAATGACGTATTGTATATGATTGTATAATTGTATATTATTATTCCCAAGGTATGTATATATAACGAGGCATTACTGTACTCGGTTAATCAACTCTCCAGGATAAAAGTGAACGACGCACAGCGTGTCAAAGGGTCACAGGGACGACTATCGGCACCGTCTCTATTTTTCCTTCCTTTTCATTTATTGGATTCGAATTACGGGAGCCTGTACCAGAATCGCAATCAACGGGATTGATTCGGGGACGATGGGGGTGCGTTACCCGGTCCCGGAACACAACTTTAATAGCGAGATCTCGCGGAGTCCCGATATGAATCAGGCTTAAAGGAGAGAGATTCAGCGCCACAGTCTTCGAGAAAACACTAAAAACTCGAATTTTCCGAGTACGAAATCCAAAAAAATCTTTTCGCAAAACATTAGTGATGGAATATAGTTTTCAAATACTATCCAAAATTTTTAGTAAATACACGAATTTATCGTCAATACTGAGACTTAGAATCGAATATAAAACTCGGTTCATATCCCGAAACGCGTGCTGAATGTTTACTCGATTAATTTAATTTTTACAAGGTACGTATAACATTGTACGGCGTTCCAAACCGCACAGAAATTTTTTTTAATTTTAACAATTTCTCCCAATCTTTCGTGTTAAACTTTTGTCGACTCCGGCTCGAATTTCTAAAAGTACCACACCCCTCCGGTTTTTTGCGTACTTCTGGACACATTCACGTTTGCCCGATCTCGCCCGAACTTGCCCGAATCGGTACGCAACCGGTAGCCGCGTGTATAAAAAAATAAAAATCCCTTTTATTCTTTTTAGCATAATTGTATTTGTTTTTCTCATTACTCGACGTGCCCTCGTGTCCTCTTTGAAAAGGTATTAGAGATCTTAGGTCGAGAACCGATTAGTTTCGAAGTTAATAATTCTCTGCCGACTCCCATAAGAGCCCGATCACTGTGCGGCGCGGTCACGTTCATTCTTCGCTTTGATCAGTCCGCCACGGCATTATTGCATTCGTAGGCCAGCGGTTTTCGTCGTTTACGGGGAGCCCCGAGCGTGAATCGCTCGTAATTAACCTGTTTCTCGTTGACCAGCGACGATTCCACGAATCGATCCTGATATCACCCCCCTTTTACAAATACTACCTCGGAAAAACCGATCGACCAACTCCCGTTTTACCGATCAGACCCGGCCAGTTCATTTTGCTTATTGGATTCGCGAAGAAGTCAATGAAATCCAGCCGATTATGTTTTAAGGTAGGACTTTCTCGTTTTCCAGCGAAAAATACGCTCTTTCGAAAATACAGAACCGTAATTAACTAACGCAACGTTCTGTACACGTTTCTGTTTGATATATTTGATCAAATAAGTCACATTCAACAAATAATTATTTTACCAATATAACGATGGAATTGGTGACTAGACTGCGGATCTTTATGCAAAATAAAAATTGTCTGCAACGATCGCAAGAATCAGAATATTATTTCTTTCCTTAAGGATTTTACTAGCTAAAAAATCTTCTTCAAATTTTTTAAATCGTCCTACAATTTTAAATTCGCTCAATTTTCCTACAATTGCGTACTGTTAGCGTTTATTAAAAACAGTGGGATTTTACAATAATCGCGTGTACAGTGTTGTAGGTATTAATAACTGTGTACATACAACTGTATGACTAAAGACTCTATATTACAATTGTGTGTGGGTGTACTTCTTTACGTGACGACTTGATGGCTCGACTGACTGACTTCGCTTTTCCCTTACAGCAAAGGTCGCCTATACCTGAGGGCTGTAAACCGCCCCTTAAACCTAAGATTCTAGAAGTGCCGATCGTTGTACACCAACACGTACAATCAACAAAAAGAACAGTTTTGGGAAATGCAAGGTAACATATAGCACTAATAGCATTTATTTTTTATAGTGAAGCCTCTCAGTTGAGGGAAATTTTTCCTAATTACGATTTTTATTAAAAAAACGAACGAAAACGAGAATTTGTCTATTAATACGTGTCAAACGGTTAGAATCTACAAGATGCAAGAAGATGAAATAATTATAAAAATTTTTAATGAACTTTAATCATCTACAATCTTTGCATTGTTCAATCGTCACATAAAGAATAAAACTTCGGAATAATTGCGCAAGGTCCGCCAATCAAATGCCAATTTTTCGTTCCTTGAAAACGACGTTGCGTGAATTGGTCTAGCGGAAGTTGAAGTTTGTTTACAAAAGTGTGAGCTACGGCAACTAATGAAAGATTCAAGGAAATCGGTAGCGAGAAGTCGAGACACGGCGCGCAGCGACGGGCTTTTACAGCGGCGTAAGTATGTAGAACAAATTTCTAATTTGCCTCTTCCCGTTGCATCGTCCATTCCACGTCTAAACCATGCAGAAAACTGCGTTGCTAACTAGACCGTGCTGCAGCCGAGGCTGGTGCACCGTGCGATTCGCTCGGTTTTCGTCTTCCCGCTCCACTAAGTCGCTTCTACTCGCCCGAACTCGCATGATCATCGGTCAACACGACGATCTTACGAAACCCGGCGTTAAGTAACTCGGCAATTTTTACTAATTTTTTACTAATTTTTTAAGGTGTCCGAGCTGATTGTACAACCGTACAGGTGATGTATGAGAAAATAAGACAAATTGTTAAATTAATTTTTCCCTTTGGGGCTTTGTTTTCGAGAAAATCAACTTCAAGAACTTGTTCAAGTTGTTACAATTATCTCATTATCCACTACAATCTAAAAACAAAAATACCACGTGTTGTAAAACACGCTACACTTAACAGGGATTCGCAATATTAAAATTAAAATATCTCTCGAAGTAATAGTTTTTCGACATGAATAGGTTCACACATTTTTATTCAAAATATCGAGGTGCATCAGATGCCGCATAGAAAATTATATGGTTCCATTGAAAAAAGTAAAGATGACCTTGACGCGTCCTTCACGCGTACACTTACAAACGAAACAGTGGCATTGGGTTACATCGGCGCCGAAACAGGAAAAGTTTCGTACGAAACATTTTTTTAAATGACGAACATTTCTGGAGATAATCGCATTTATTGAAAATTAATCGCATTTAGACACCCAGATTTCATGCAATTTCTACAATGGATATATTCCGGAATAAAGGTATGTATCGAATAATTTTGAATAGAAGCAGCTTTATAATTTCAATAAAATAAAGAATCACTGTTAATACTTGTAGTTGCTTCCCTAGAAAGATTGTCAAAAAATCGGCAAAATTCGAATTTCGAGGAAGAGACTGGAAGCCTGAACGAAGGATCGGGGGAATCGTTCCATCTTGGGTTAATATACAAGGGTTAATATCCGTGGAATCGCAAAGTTCCTCAGGATAGCTAACCGAGGCATCTCTGCGCGAGTTTTTATTACGCTTGTTCCATATTTTCTGCTCGCCCTCTTTCGAGCCTCTATCCCCCTCGGGCCCTTCTCGTTCCCTGGTCTCCTTCGATTCGACCGTCTCTCTCCCTCTCTATATAGCCCCTCTTTATCTCCCCGACGGTCTCTTTGTCCCGTTTCTCTCTCGCACCCCCTTGTATCGCGCCTCCTCTCCATTCATCCCCCAGTTCGGTCGTTCTCTCTCATCTATCGTCACTCCATCCGTCCCCCTTTACCTTCGTCCTCGTCTCTCCTGCGTCCCACCGGTTGCCTTCACCTTTCCCTCTCCCCAACCCCTCACTCTCACTCTCTCTCTCTCGCTCCTCTCTTACTCCTCTTCCTCGGCCTGGCTCCACACCTCCGCTTAATAATACACACCAGCCAGCCACCCGCTACTACAACAGCACACCACCGGCACCGACAGTGTGGCATACCACTTTATTGATCTTCTTTCCCCGCTTTCACAGGTTTCAACCCGAATTTTCCACCACTTTATGCAAGCGTCGCCCTCCTGCCGGTTTACGCGCCAACCACCCCCGCGCACATCGTTCGCGATCCAACCCTTCGATAAATCGAACACCAGACCCGCCGAGGCTCGAAACCTACCCGCCACTCTGCCAGATCCTTCTGGATCGTCGGCGATCGAACCAGGATTTTCGATTTCGCATGTTGCCTCAACTGTGAAAGGTGGACTGCAGATTCTATGCATTTATAAGAAAATAAAGTAGAGGATGAAATTTAAAACCACGAAGAGATTAGAAAGTTTTAAGGATACGGATATACAGCGATTTCTCTGTATACAGTGAATTCCCGATATAAGTCATTTGTGCGGTTCTGGCGAGTGACATTTAAGCGAAAACTGTGGTTGTCGCGGAACGTTGCGTTTGAAATACACGGTGCACGCTGGAAATGTAAAAGTCACTATCCGCGGTGGTGTGGATAGTCCCGGTGACTTTTAAACGCGAGACTCGCAGTGATTTATATCGGGAATTCACTGTATTATTTTCATAAATAATTTTTATAGGAGGGAAATCTTCAGTTTCTTGTAATCAATGAGAACAAATTTTCTGGAAAATTACTAGACTACGGAGTTTATGCGTTTATGACAAAAATTTAAGAATCAGTATCTGGTAAATATTGCCTTGTAAAAATGGCAACCTTGAATTTTTTAAGATTCTCCGTAACTTTCAATATAATAACTGCTTGGACAAGGAAATTTATACAATTATTTTCCATAAATGAATTTTTATAGTTTCCATAATTGTAAAATATACAACCGGCCATTTTGACCGTGGTAGGTTTAGTGTTAAGAATCAAATAATTTTACGTTAAAATCCCGTTGCATGTTACCGATACAGATAGTTTATATATATTTCAAAAAAATTTCCGCAGCACAGTGATTGGAGAGCTTAGCTCGCGAGACAGAAAGAGGCGTCTTGGCACGCGGATGAATACGTCACGGGAAAATCCGTGCGGCGCGAAGCTGTGCGAGAGGATCGTTCGATGAAAGAAAGGGTCGAGATTCGACGGGGAAAATAAAATGAAAATAAAACTCTCTTGGAGAGAGGGCGAAAGGGCGAAGATGCTCGAAGGTGGATGCGAGCCTCCTCGGAGTCAGCTCGAGAAAGAAGGAGAAGAGATTGAGATAGAGAGAGAAAGTAAGAGAGAGAGAGAGAGTTGGTGGAAAGGTAAGCCGAGCAGCTCGAACCCTTGAACGTTCAAGAGGGCGTAGGAAAACGCGAAGTCGATTGCGTGCGTCGTCGCAGCTCGTTTTTCTATTGGCGAACACCCCAGGACGATTTTAAGAAGCGGATCCTTCCTCGCCGCAGGATAAACGAGCGGGACAGACGGCGGGACAAGATCGGGAACGAATGGGAACAGCCACGGTTCTGCGCGCTGATAAAGGGGAGGACCACGGGAAAACGTTGCTCTGAGATCACAATCTTTTGCTTGATAGAACAAATAATTCCGATTCCGAATCGCCGGATGTATTCCGTTGAATTAAGGATCGAGAGGCGAGCCCCGGCGGCGAAATGATTTTAATCGAATTTATGGCCGACGGGGTTGGCTTTTGACGGCTTTATTTTCAACCGACAGGTGGGACCAACGAAATATTTTTCGGGAGAGAGATTTTTTCAAATCAAGGATTAGCATGATGATCTTGGATCTATAGACACTTTTTATACGGGGTTTTGTTTTAATTGCGTCCAGTTTTTACTGAGGGCTCGAAGAATGAAGCTTGATTTCTACAGTTGGGAAAACTGAATTTTTCGTATTGAGAACAATGGCAGCACCAATGAACTGGTTTTCACCGAATTTGTGTAGAACATTGTTTCTGGTTTTTTAATTAATTGATATTGATTTAAGTATGACGACGGAGAATGTGTATCTTTTCCTTCGTATTTTCAAAAGTATTCCTTTAAAAGAGGAAATTGAAATGAGGAATCGATTGAATCATTTTCCATGATAGCAACTTGACAATTTCATTAATTTCGTATTAGTATAATATTTTCTTCTCTTTTATAAAATTACTACGAACGGAAAATTAATTATTTTATTGTCAGTACTTTAAAAATAATTTCTTTCACAGAGAATTGAAATAAGGAATCTAGACGAATCATTTTCCATGATAGCAACTTGACAATTTCATTAACTTCGTATTAGTGTAATATTTCCTACTTTTTTATGAAATTACTAGGAACGGAGAATCGTTAATTATTGCAGCTGAGAAGAAGAGCGTAAGGGGTGAATGCACCCGAAACGCCGAAAGAATTGTGCGGAGAACATTTAGAATTTTATTCCAGGTTAGAGGGTCACGTTTTTTGAAGTATCGCGGGGATCGTCGTTCCGATGACTATCAAAGGGGAAAAACCACGGGAGGGAAAAACGGTTTGACAGGGCTGGAAGGTGGAGGATCGGGGGTGTCTCTTTCTGCCGATCACGTTCTCGCGCGAAGATCAACCAACCCCCGGGCAACCTTTAGCAGTTACCACTCGACGACGAAATCCCCCACCAGCTACCACCAGCTATACAGCAGAGACAGGCCAGACTCTTTCACAAAGCTCACCCTCCACTCTTCGTCTACTACGTCACTGATGGCCACGCGACCAATGGTGGGAGAAGAAAGGGAATACATCTCGGTGAGCAGCTTTCCGCTTTTTTCCTTCGACACCGCCGACTCGTTTCCGGGCTCTCCTCCAGTCAATCCTCTTCCCTCTCCCTCTCTCTCTCCCTCTCTCACTCTCTCTCTCTCTCTCTCTCTCTCTTGCTCATTCTCCTTCTTTTTCTTGTTCGAAGGAAATCCATAGACGGGGGCGCGTATTTCTCGGGGGATGAGTTTTCCCAATTCGGTTAATAGCCGTGTCTGATTTATTGGACCCTGTCGCTCGTAGTGCTGTACCGTAGGACGGATTCGATACGGTTTCGAAAATAATTGTTTTAAATTGTTATCGAGTGGGAACGAAAGTTCGTAGCGTTTTCAAATTAAAATTCCCAGATAAAATTAAGATATTTAACCCTTTGCACTCGAAGCTATTTCAAAACGAAACATTTCTTCCGACCTAGAATATCTTCCTTGTATATATTTTTCTTATGTTATACATATGAAAACGGTGCAATTTACTCGTACAATGCTGAAGTGTTTAGTGATTTATTATTAGGTCGTCCCATAAGTTCGTGCCGTTTACTCTTGTACCATTTAAATTCTAAAAATAAAATATCTAATCACCCTTTCATTCCACAACCTCTTCTAAAATTTTTGGCAAATACATCATACCGTCACTATAAAATTTCTGGGATTTTTCATTAAAATAATTTTCAATGGTGAATAATATAAACTTACGGGACGAGATAATACATACATGCAAGCAAATTTAATAATGTAAAAAATATTTTGAATAATGATACAGCAATTTTTAGTGGCACCTTACAGTCGCCATTCGTGTGCTAAGGGTTAAGTTACCTAAAAAAACTAATGAAACTAATGAAAGAATAATTTCATCTCTAAATTTTCATTTAAAAACGCCACAAGCTTTTGTACCGATATAATGCGAAGATTGTGATCAGAGATTACCTTCAATTTCATTTAATTTTATGTAACAAATTTGAAAACTGTTTTACAGTTTACGGATGTACTACCGTAAGTAGATATAAATTGTTTTAATCACTATGTGGACAAAGTTGTTATTGGCTCCTAATTCGCCTTGAATCATTCGCTGTGTGATGGATTAACCCCTTGCACTACTATTTATTTTGTGATTACAATGATTAAAAATTCTTCATCGTTCAGAACTTCATGGGAAAACAAAGATAGTTTATGTTTCTTGTTTTAGTTCATTTATTGTTCCCCTCAGGGTTACAATTCCATTACATCTCCTTCCTTTCGCCGCTCCTACCCTAACCTAATCCTAACTTACAATTAACTTATCACGCAACACGCAAAGCCGCAAACAACTAGATACACAAGAGAGAGAGAGAGAGTGAGAGATATTGTCGAATTTCAATAAGATAGTTTATATTTATTGTATGCCTATGTTTTCTCCAAAGGATCTATATCAAGTACAACGAAATAGAATTCTATTTCTTAAAGGAAATTAATACATATTTATTAGACTCTGTTCAGAATCTAGATCACGAGTCTGACTCGATATTTTAAGGCAAGGGGTTGATTGTACAATCTTCCCGGTAAAACCGAAAATTCCAAAATGTCCATCGAGAAACCGAAGCGCGGGTCGCAGGGTGCGTCGACGCGATAGCTTGCCCGCCAGCCGAGAGCACAGTGGCTCGGGTTAATCCGAAAAGCGTCGCCGCGGCGCCTACTCTCCGCAGAGGGTTAGCGCGCGCCGGTTGTTCCGCACTCGCGGCTGGCTCTTCGGCATCGTTCTTTCGTTCGGCGGGTCGCGTCGCGTCGGTGGAGGGCACAGAGAGGCGACGGGTTGGGTAGGTACAGATCTAGAGACAGAGGGAGAGGGAGAGAAAGGGGAGAGCGAGAGGGAGAGTACCAACTCACAGCAAGAGCAAAGAAGAGCGAGAGAACAACCCACAGCACGAGAGAGAGAGAGAGAGAGAGAGAGAGAGAGAGAGTGAGAGAGAGAGACATGGATAGAGAGTAGGCGGGTGGGAAGGCAGTAGGTGCCTTCCATGTTATGCAGCCCCACCACCGTCACTATCCTGACCAACCGGCTGTTTACTGTTTGGCCTCCCGGGATATCGATCCCAGTGGCGTAGGAACCGGCAACCTAGGGACGCCCGAGAGATCGGCACACACAAATCCCACCACAACGGAGCGAGAGAGATAGACCCTGTCGTATACAGAGAAAGAAAGAGAGAGAGAGAGTGAGGGAAGGATAGAGAGAGAAAGCTAGCAAGGCTTTTGGCCGTGGGCGGTTGGCAACCGAGCTTGTTGATACGGCATGAATCCGACACTACTTCTAACCCCCTTGGACCAACGCCGCACCACTCAAACAAATTGACTTGAACGGACTGGCAGCCCCGGCTTTAATTGGAGATACGGTTCCCCCCCCCCCTCCCCCCCCTCCCCCCTCCCACCAGGACCTAGAGTCGCGCGACAGAAAACGAAGACACTCGGGGGCCCAGGGTACTTGACCCGCGAATCGATTCGCTCTCTTCAACGCTGAATTATCTCCTTTTTTTTTACCTTTTCGAGCTCATCCTCCTTCAACAGTCGCCGTCCCCCGTCTCAGTCTTTCTACCGCGAAAGAACATCTTGCGATAACTCTCGGTCCATGCTGATACCTTAAGGATACTCGTGTGAACATCGATGCGCGCATGCGTGGGGAAGTGGACGATTCGTTCTTTCGTTCTACGTATAGGCTCGCACAGTTCGAGGGAGTTATCGTAATTAACCCTTTGCACTATTCTGATTCTAAAACTAAATTTTTCTTCTGTCTTAGAGCATTCTCATTTTATTCATACGAGACGGATAATATTTCAATGTTTAGTGAACTATTAAATTTTGTAATGTAACAAATATTTTGTAATTTCTTTGAAATAGTGCCACAACAATTTTCAGTGGCGCGTCGGAATCACCACTCGAGTGCAAAGAGTTAATATATATAAAGGGTTAATCTAGGGCTAAGGTCTCATCCTCCACCCAGACAACTGGAGTCTCTGCGTTGTCACACAAGATGTCCCAGAAATGTTGTAGTTTCTTAAAAGGAGAGATGCCTAAGGTCATCTGAAGTAATTTCTTTCTTCGCGAAAATGTTCTCCGCGGCTTTGTTCTCGAGATATTCACGAAAAACACGGACCAATAACAGCACGGCTACAGCGGAGGGATTCCGGCTCGGCCAATGTCAACGCCACACTCAGCGCGACCTGTCACCGAGCGGGAATGCATCTACTGTAGCTGCACTCTGATTGGTCCGCGTTGGCCGTTAACAACTCCGTAACAAAGTCGCGGAGAATATTCTTGCAGAGAAAGTTACTTCAAATGACCTTAGGCATAGTCCATTTCAAGGAAGTACCTTTTTGGGACATCCACTGCTATATTCCATCCATAGCCATTTTTTACATTATATTTTTGGTAGTACTTCTTACGGACATGTTGGTCTTTCGCACACTATCATTCATTATTTATTCATTATCTATTATTTTATGTTCGTCTAAGATATTTTCACACGAGGTAGCAAACGAGAAACCCGAGATCCATTGTTCCTCGAAAATGCTATCAATTGAAACCTCTGTGAAAACATTGCAAAAATTTTTCGTGTATGAATCTTCCACAGATTTAGATATCGAAGACTCGCCTTTACAACGGCACCTCAAAAATGGATGTACTATTTTTTTTTTTCACTGTTTCGTGGAGTAAAAATGTAGAGCAAGTTCGGTAGTGTAAAGCCCTCGTACTGTACCGTACGTCGCTGCAAAGTTGCTCGTAAACGATTTAAAAAAAAATCGCTCATCAAGTTTTTCTGCGTCGTTGTAAAGCGAAGACTTCAATCATCAAATCTGCGGAAGATTCGTTCGCGAAAAAAATTTTTCTATCTCTCCAGAGACGCTTCAATTTTGCATTTCTGGAAGTTCTCTCTCGAGATCTTCCTTTCCACCCTCTGCGCTTCAGCTCTCTTGTCTCTGTTGTTTTAATCGTTTTTTTTTTAGTTTTTTAGTTTTGTTGTTTCTTAAGCGACCAGAAGCGCAACGAGAGATGAGTCCGTGCACCAGATGGCCTGCACTGGACAACCGAGAAATTAGATACGCTGGACGAGGTTCCGAGACCAGCCACGATCGAATCAAGTTTGATGATCGGCTCCGGATCGATATACCCTGGAGTTATGCTTCCGTGGGAGAGTCTCTCCTGCGTGTTACAGCATAGTTGACCGAGCGATTTACAAATGCGTTCGAAGGATTTAGAATCCTTCGGTTGTCGTTTTCAAACATTTCCATTATTGCTGTTATATAACGTGTACACGTGTCGTGTGAAGTAAATATGAGAACACATCTCGTTCTTAGTCAAGTGATAACACCATATTATATTTGCATAATTATTACATTAAATGCATATCAAGATCTCTGTCCATACATTTCTAAAATCGTCAGTACTAAACCATGCCCTTATTTTATCAAACATGGTTGTACGCTTGAAAAGATTCGAAAACAATCGTTGCTACTGAACGTCTTCCTGTTCTGTTGCTACAGTGTCTACTCGATATATGTTTAAAAGACGGGTCTCATCAAGGACATATATCGGTCAGGAGATTCTTTGATCCACGCCCAACGTAGAAAGGACAGCGAAGATCCAGAGGCCTCGGCTCAAGGCCCCTCAGGGGTATATCCCGCGGTAGAGGGGATAATTCCGTGACGTTTATCATCCACGCCTTGGCGACATATATAGAGTAAACACTGTATACCAAAGATGGCGTCTAACGGTCACGAATCCGTTAATTGAACCGTGTAATCAAGCTGTCGTGGAAGTAAGATAGACCCGAAGAAAGTGAGAGAAAGCGATAGCGAGGCGGCGCATTTATCGAGGCGCAGGTTCCCGCAGTTGATACGTTTGAAAACGGAAGCGGCAGCGGCCATTGTTGCGGGCAAGGGGCTCGAAGAATGAATCATGCCCGCGAATGGGTTTCGGCGTTCCGAGGGATTAAGAGTCGCTCCACTTTCGATTCCATTCGATGTCCGTGCGACTTATTGTGTCGAACGGCCGCTTCAATAACCTTCGCCGTGCGCGGAGGCTTCGCAATTTCCGGACCAGCGGAATTTTGAAACAGCAACTCTCGTTGTCCGGCGAGCGCGAGAATCCACCGCGTACGTATCTACATAGATAGTGCACACACCTGCACGTTTTACCTGCAGGAAAGGGGGACCTACATTCCCGCGAAAGTGAAAAATGCAATCTCCTCTACTGTTTCACCTATTGTCCGGGCGAATTTCTAACCGGCAGCTTTCGTTCACGATGGAGATCGTTCTGCTCGCTGGCGGAGTCTTTGTCGCGCTGTTTGCATTTTGTGGAATTGATAAACATTAAACGGTATCTCTCTTGACGGAACAATCGGCTAAGTGGAATCAAAGATACAGATTTCTATATGGGGTGCACAGAAATTATACGTCACCACTATGACAGCGATATTCTGTACGCTTCGGTAAAAATTAACTTTGACCTTGAGTCAAGATCAAATAGGTCATCAATTCAAAATTTGAAATTAATGTCACATCGATTCCCATCAAACCGAGGGTGTAGAATCGTGATAGTAATTTCTTGTTTGAAAACCGTTCGCTCTCAGATTGTTGAAACGCGACTTTGGCTAGTCGAAGAAATGGGAAAGTGGTTCTGTGTAAAACGGCGCATGCCCGGCAGAAGGAGGAACCCTGTGCAGATGTATTGCAACCATTGCATCCATTGCATCCCGGCCTCGCATCGGAACACGTGTCCCGTAGCGTGTCGGACACGCGGTATCGTCGATCCAATCTTTCGACTCGCCAATCCGCGCCCAATCTCTCCCCGATCCCCGTTCAATGGCCCGACAAGCCTCGCACCGGTATCCCGACTATGATACGCGATTATCGTTTCATAGGGACTGAACCGAGGGGTCAAGACACCCTGGCTATTCTCGAATCCTCGTGAAAACGGCCCTTATTGTCGGGCTTCGGGATATCGAAGGGGTTCCCCGTTTGCCCCGGATAGTGTTATTCAATCGACTGGATAATTTGTTCGGGTGCTGATTGTACACAAAAATGGACCAGATGAACAGTTCGGCTACTTTCAAATTCGCAATCAGAAATTCAAGGGAACAACTTCGAATTTCTTCCAGGTTAGGCTACAATTTTGTTAACCTTCTGTCGGGCTTCCGACTTTCAAATTCGGAATCGGAAATTCAAGGGAACAGCTTCGAATTTCTTCCAGGTTAGGCTACAATTTTGTTAACCTTCTGTCGGGCTTCCGACTTTCAAATTCGGAATCGGAAATTCAAGGGAATAACTTCGAATTTCTTACAGGTTAGGCTATAATTTTTTTAAACTTCCATTCGGCTTCGGGATATCGAAGGGGTTCCCCGTTTGCCTCGGATAGTGTTATTCAATCGACTGGATAATTTGTTCGGGTGCTTATTGTACACAAAAATGGACCAGATGAACAGTTCGGCTACTTTCAAATTCGCAATCAGAAATTCAAGGGGACAGCTTCGAATTTCTTCCAGGTTAGGCTACAATTTTGTTAACCTTCCGTTGGGCGCCATTGATCTGACAAGCACAGTGCGGCTATTGTTTCACCTTGCCCTGTCGCTAGGCGACTTTGGCACCTGGCGCTCCCAGTAGCTATTTCTTTGATATACTCCATGCAACCTTCCCACTTAGTTTGTTTTTAACCTTCACTACGTGAAATTGTCCAAGTTCTGTTCAGAGAAGTTCATTGCGCCGGAACTCGTCACCATTTTTAAGGTACGAATTTTCGGAATACTTGCATAAACATGATTTATTAAAAACAACTGGAATGTCGACGGTTCTCCAAAACAGGCTGATAAGATTTCGTGCTCTTCTCGAGGAGGAAGGAAAAAGTCTTGTTCCACCCCCTAAAAGAAACTGATGCCCAACATGCACCAACGAAACCGGGTTCAGAAGGCTGACAAATCACGATTGCTAGAAATAGATAAATACATGTTTGTTTTCGCAGAAACTTTTGTACTCTTTCATTGTTAACCCCTTGTCCTACAATATCGAGTCAGTAAGATTCTGAGCAGAGTTTAATTTCTTTTAAACAGAATTAAAATTCTACTTTGTTGTAGTCGTCATACATCCTTTGGAGAAAGACACAATAAATATAAATTTCCTCTTTTTCCGTGAAATGATAAATGATGAGTAATTTCTAATCACTATAACCAAAAAAGAAACTGTAGTCAAAGGGTTAAGGGCGAGAAGAGAGGTCTATACGGTTACACCTTCTGGCATTCGATGCAAACAATTTTTATTTCGCACAAAGACCCGCTAGTAATTATGAATCGTTAAAAATAATCAACTCCGAAAAAAATACATAGGACATGAAAGGACATAGTGAAAGACATCTTACAGGACATTCTGAAGGAGAATGTCACTCTTTCATCTCTTTCACTCGATCGTCGGGTAAATTTCACAGTTAAGTGAGAAGAGAGGTTGGGAACGAGGCGCAGAAAGCGTCTCTGATACAATATTCGATATATTTGTTCCGGCGTTAACAAAAGCCAAGAGAGAGGGAGAGAGAGAGAGAAGGAGGGAGGGAGGGTGTCATGAAAACTGGCGCAGTCGATCCCAAGAAAACCAACATCGATCTGAAGAAAAGTAGAGGTTGTATATAGAGCTCTGCAGGGTTCTTGAAAAACGCTCCTGGCGGAGCCGCGGAAGTGGGTCACTCGACCATCAAACGACATGACTGCTTAACTTGACGCAAACGCTCGCCGAGCATGAAGGCAATTACGGGGACGCGAATTTTTCAAGTGCTCGCCCCGATACAGAGGATCTGCGTCCCGTTCATTGACTCCTTTCGCAAAAAACTACAAAATCGGCACCAAGATTTTGCACTCCCGAAACTGCCCATTAACTCGAAATTCATCAGCGACACATAATTCACAAATCGTGTGTTAACGTCCGACAAGTATTTGAGCATGAGAATGTCTGACCCTCAAGAAATTCTTCTTATAACTTATAACCAGACAGCGGATCTTTATGCAGAATAAAGATTTCCCCGCCGAATTGCGACAAACTGAAATAGCAATTTATTTTCTTTCTCAATATGTCTAACGCCAGATTGCCGGATGAAAAAGAAGGTATCTGGTCAGTTGGTGATTCCCTCCCACAGATTGATGGTATTGTATGATAATGAAGGTGATCGCATACCTACCTTCATAGTTCCATTAAAAACCAACATATGTTTTAAAAAATATTATCTAAGTTTTTCTACACCTATAGCAATAAAATCGCGAATGATTCAAATTGACTCGTTCCTGCAATCCAGTGTCAGTAAACTGAAAATAATATATCGATCTTCAAATTCTCCTGATTTTACTGATTCAAAATTACACTTCCAACTCCTCTCGCAACTTTATTAAACCGTTTTGTCCTGAAACAAAATATCTGTATACTTTCTTACCCAATAAAAAAACCTCCGAAGTTTCGAAAGTGAGTTAAATACTTTTCCACAAACAAAAAAATATATATATTTATAATATATATTCCATTAATTCAATTAATATATATTCCATAAACAAAATTCCTAAAACTAGGTTAATGCCAGTGACTGCGAGTACGTATCTTTTGTTTTCTGGAACGGTGTTATATCAAGATAAGAATCACAACTAAGGTAGACAGTAAACAAAAAAAAATAATCGGCAGTATGTCTGTAGTTAGGTCGATCAGGGTGAAAAGGAAGTTATCAGAATCGAGCCGGTGCATAGAGTCGCAGCTGCAGCGCCGCCTATGCGGATGGCATCGCTGCAGGCAACCGCTCCTCGGCGATGACAGTTTCAAAGTGCATTTGACTCGTCCTCTCGCAACCCGTTCCGCCTTTTTCAACGTGCTCGCTTCTTTCCTATCGTTGTCTCTAATTCCACCTCTCTCTCTCTCTCTCTCTCTCTCTCTCTCTCTCTCTCTCTCTCTCACACATACTTTCTCCCTCTATCCCCATAGCTCTCTATCTCTCCGCAAGCCGCAACGATGCATTATCCTACGAGTGCGCGTGCACGTACGCGCGTCGGCCGGCCTCGCACACAGGTCTAGGCTTTCTCATTACGAAACAAGACTACGCGACTCTGAAGAAGCGGGGAGGCTCTCTCGAGTGGCAGCCGCGTCGCTTTAATGCGCACCAGCGTGATATACGCCTGGTGTATATGAATAATAAACGTGGATGAGCACGCGCGCGATCCCGTACTCTCCTCTCCTGCCTCCTGCGCATTGCGCGCACACGTACACACGGACGGCGGACTGCTCAGACGCGTGCAGTTGTACACCCGCCGCCGCGGGGGTCACGTGATCGCGTGCAACTGCGCTCACCGGGTTGCCCAACGAGCGCACGCCTCGCGGACTACGACGCTCGCCTCTCGCGTCCGTTGCCACTTTGTCGGTTTTCATTCCGATTGTTCGCGATCCGACCTCCGGATCATCGCAACACCGCGACGTATTGGGTCATCGCGAACATCTTGACACGATTTTTACAGGTTTCTTGCGACATAAGATGTTTTGTTTTTCCTCGCAACAAGAACAAATTCTCTATCCCCTTTAAGCAGAAAACGTTGGAACGCTTTATGTTATCATAAAGAATCCATTTTTCTATAAATCCATTTCTACGAATCCATTTTCTATTTTTTTTTTTTTTCTATATGCCTTTCCCATTTCGTGTAGGTGCGTTTGTATAGTTAATTTTGGATCAGCTTCCACTAGAGATTTTAGGGTGCCATTATCAAATTCAACTGGTCGTCCACTTCGAGGCTATAATCACCAGCAGCAAACCTTGTGAACCAACGTTGACACTTGTCGACCTTCAATACATCTCCATAAACATCGCAAATTTTCTTTGTTGTTACCGTTGTATTGAATCCCGCATGAAAATGAAAAGGTATGCAATGACGAATATGATCCTCGGAAGATACGAACGCCATCATTTTATTACAGGTTTGTAAAAAAGATTGTACTTTTTAGAATATTTTGTACGCAGGCTGCTTTAGGTACCGAAAACGGTAAAAGAATACGTGTTTCCTCATCAACGATCGGAACAGAACTAATGGTAAAACAAATTCTTTGCAAATAATTGATTAGTTATGGGTACCTCTAATAATTTAGGTTAAAGTACACATTATTTTGCGTAAAAATCTACAGTCTGGATGACAGCGTAAATTAAATAAATAAATGTTTAAATCGAACGGTCTAGCTACACTGAGCTTATTTTTCCCTAGAGAAAATTATGAATGCATAGTTAAGTGGCTCTAGTAACTTGATCACCCGCTATACTTAAGTACAAATATGTTTTGCAATTGTGTGTTTCGTTCAGATATTACGTAGCCAGCTATCATAACAGACAACATTACACTACGTCATATCAGACATTGCGCAGTCAGCTTCTGTAATAAAATGATGGCTTCCGTAATCATTCTTTTTGGTTTGTAAAAAAAATTATACTTTTTAGAATATTTTGAACACAGGCTGCTTCACCGAAAACTTCCTCTTCAACGATCGGTACAGAACTACAAGCAAAACAAATTCTTTGGAAATAATTGATGGGCAGCCCTAATATTTTCGGAAGGTCCTTCCGTTAGATTCAGACAATTAAGGGCCTACTGTATTGAATTGGCAACCTCCACGTGGACCACCCTGTATATTGGCACGTCTAAAAAAGTCCCTACACACCGGCCCAAGGAATTGTCAGAGATTCGGAAGCGCAGATCGGTGAGTAATGCGCGAAGGAGTGTTCCTCCGGTTGTCCGGCGCATGCGAAGCGTTCAGGAACGCGGGAAAAGGGATTCCTCCGTGCAGGAGAGGGTAAGGATCGAAGGAAGCCGTGTCGGGTTTGGAAAAGAAGCCTCTATTACGCTGTGCGGGGGGATGAGCAGGCAATCTGTCGGCTAAGCCGCTTCTTATTACTTTGCCACCATCAACGACTGCCGCGGCGAGGTTCGCCATTGCGGAATCCGCGTGAAAACGTACATCTTCCTGCATATACGTATGAATATACCACCACGTACGGCGCCCTTCCACGAGAACATCCGGGAGATGTTTGTAAATAAAACATGTTTAACTTTACAAAATATTTGGTTGTCCGGAAAGTTCGTGTCGATTTTTAAGAAAAACTCAAACGCAGTACATTTAAATTTCCATATACATTTATTGAATTATTCTAAGTGCCATTTTATTCCATAATCTTTTTCCGGCTTCCACGCAACTTGCATGGCAAAAAACTTTTAAATGTGATTTTTTATGTCCACCAAAGTGTTAAAGCTTTTGTCATTACGGGAATTTTGTATTGACCTAAACAGATGAAAATCTGAGGGTGTAATGTCTAGTTAATAGGGTGAACAGGGTAGCACAGAAAAAGCATCAAATGCCTATAATGAACTCTGTTTCCCTCCACATTTAAGAGCGTATAAAACTAACAAAAATTAATGCATCATAATCATTCATAAAACAACACGAACTTTTATCGGACAACCCAATATAATCCATATAATATTATAAAATATGTTCACACTATCTTAATAAGGCCGATGGGCACTAATTAAATAGGAATAAGGTGTCATTTGTCTATGCACTGCCGTATTTTTGCGACTATAAATTTGAAAAGTGATATGGGCAAGAAGACCAAATGACGGACTCTAATATTTATAAATCACGAATATTGAGATTGTGAAGATGCATCCATGAGGAATTATTTAACAAATTGATTTATTTGGGTATATATATTATTCTTATAAAATAATATACAATAGTCATTTTTAGTGCTGCGTGAACCTAGCGTTAACGCGTCGAGTCGTAAAAGATCGTGCTGTAATTTCCGATAAAAGTTTCGCTAATCCTCTAAAATTTAAACAACTTCCGGAAGCTCTTGTTGAAAGATCCTGTGCATTGGATCACGTCGCGCGCAGACTTGTAACCTGTTTCCCCGGTGTCGCGAGAGCGTAGACGCGCTTTTATGCAGCCTACATCAGAGCCCATGCGAATATGTATTCACAATGCACGCCCGAACGGTCCATGCCACCCACGAACGATCCACGAGCTACACCGCGACTTTACTCATTGCAGTCGCGAGCATTACGCTCGCTTTGTGCGCAGGTGCACGGGCGAGTCGCGATTTATTGCCTTCTGAATCAAGATTTAACAGTTTCGGAACAATACTGGTCCATACAAAAACATTTCTAACATGAAACATGACATTTTTTTACTGGCATCTCGGCAACGACGAGGCGATTTGTTTCGGGCGAGGAATATTGTTTTGTAGTCCTATTTAGAAGCATACGAAGTTTCACGAGCCACGAGAAGCCACGCAGGTCGAGTTCGACGGAAGCTGTGTGTCGAATGGGAACCCGGTGTTCGATGGGAACGTTGTCTCCGCGATAGGGGGAATCGATTTTCCTCGATACGTCCGCGATCGGCGACGAGAGTCGATCGCAACGCTGCCGCTCCCGATATTATCGAAGGCAGCAGCGAGCAAGGCGGATTAATAGGGGCCGATAGGCCGATCGGTCTAACAAAACGTACGGATTTCCGATCGGTCGTCGTCGTTCCCTCGGTGGCTGGCTCTTGTGCCTGGCGATCGTCATGGTCAGTCGGCTAGCAAGCTGACGTCTGACAAACGAGAATTCCACGGGAAGATCACTGATACCGCCTCTGTTGGGAACTCCGGCGACCGGTTTCCGGGTACAAGGCGAAAGGAATTTCTTCTCGTTCCTCGATGTGTCTTACGCGGATTCCACCGTTGGCCCCTCCGTTTCGCAAACCACGAGGAAACGCGCGAAATTCAGTTTTTTTACACCGGGCTCGATTTTTTCGCCGACCCCCTTTTGGATCTCTGGCAACGGTGCCCGGGTGACTGCACCTTCTAAACCCTGTATCGAATATTTGTTCGACCCGAGGAATCAGAAATTTCGGATCGATATCCCTTCAATTTCACATACCATCAATTTTGAGGCGAGGTCCCTTCAATTTCAAGTCCCATCAATTTCGAACTCCGGCAATTTCAAGTTCCATCAATTTCAATTTCAAGTCCCATTTTTACATAATTTTACTCTGCTACTAAATAACTTTTTCGTACTTATACACTCGTTATATGTTTATATTACATATTTTTCCTTGTATATAATATGTAAAAGAAATACGATAAAGGTTATGTAAATTTATCGTACTCGAGAAAAGGGACGCGCATTACAAAATCTAATTGATTAGGATTATCTGAATAAAGTGTCACACTCTTACATAAATCTTTGTGGAATAATTTAATGTCGTTTCTTGTGTTTACAGGTAAGAGTGTAACCAACGTAAATAATGTAAATAATTATTGCAAATAGCGAATAAAACTTTAATCTTGTGTTTACAGTGAAACTCAGTTTGGTTATTATTTCCTCAAGATAAATTAAAGAACGAAAGGATAAACTTATTATAAATATATAAAATTGCGATATTTTGCTCGGGAGTCTCATTTTCCCTCTTCGAAACGCTTTGGAATTTTTACGTTTGATCAAAGGCTTCTTTCGTTTCCAGTCAAGATCCTCGTGTCCAATCGAAAAAGCGGGATTAACGTGGCGTGAAATTTGAAGAATGGTCGGAAAGGGCCATTTTGATGTACAACACGCGTTTTTGTTTCAATTGGACACAGCTTCTGGCCAGAGGCGAAAGAATCTTTTGACCGAGTGAAACATTTAGAACGCGTTTGGTACAGGAAAAACGCGACTGTAAAATGATACTGAAACTATTTCGGTCTGGAACTTTTCTGTTTGAAACATTCCAGTCATTTAGCCTGTGTACCGTTCATTTTTGCGCGCGTGTTGTAAAACATTTATTTCCAGGACGAAAATCATGGTTGGCGCACGAGCAGGAATTATGCAGCAACCCAATAAATCCGGGACGACCATGCCAGCCTCATTTCGGTTCATTAATGTAGATTGTCTTCCGAGTACCTGCAATTAAACCATAATCCACGGTGTTGGACGCGTTACAATCTCGCGAAGGCCGCCAGCCCAAGGAGACAATGTCGGCCACGGAACAATCGGCGACCGCAAATTAACAAGACCCGTAAACTGTACTTAAATGTTCAAGGTACCGTCCAGGATCGCGCGATACCTCGCATCTCTTAGGGATCTCATCAACGCGTTGCGCAATATTTAATTAGAGTGGAGCGTAGTTGGGACACCTCGGACAATGTCAACGAGAACCGGAAGAGAGTGTTGTACTGTAACAGGTCGTCTTGCGATTTTACATTGCAATGTTCAGTGGCAACATACCGTGAAAACGTTGCTCGAAAATTTCACGCTTCACTTCGTTGACGTGACGAAGCTGTGGCGGTTCTGAGATATTGTTCTGAATTTCGATTCATTTCTATTGTACTTTTTGATAGTGGAATACCGTGAAAATGGTGTCTGAAAATTTCATGCCCGAGTAGGTTGAAATGTTGAGGCTATGGACGATTTTAAAATAATTATTAAGTCGTTCCATAAGTTGCGTCGTTTGTTAATACTTCAGAACTTGATAACGATGATTAACACGTAAATGTTTCTAATACACATTTTAGATTGTCGAGAGGATCCTTAACACTAGGTTTGCGGAGTACTAGAAGTGGCCAGTTTGGATTATTTTATAAAAATATTAAGAGTATATTCAGCCAGGTTTTCAGCAGCTCTTACCGTAATATACGTTCCGAGGAATAAATGTGTCAAATAAATTTCCTATATACGTATTTTGACCATCATAATAATTGTAAATAAAAGAATGCAAAACTCGTCATTTTGACGGGTCCCGTGAATCTAGTGTTGAAGATTGCAAATTCATAAAAAATTCCTAGCAGCACAGGAACACCACAAAATATTGATGTGCACAAAGCGTAATAAGAAAAACCGTAGCTTGCAAACGATAAAACAGATAGGGGTAGGGGCCTAATTACCGTGGAGGTACCAATTACTGTGCCAATATTAATTATACTTATATTTAAAGCATAATGAATATTGAAAAAAGATATATAACATATGTATTAGCTGATTTGAATGAAAAAATTTAATATCTCTTTTTTAATATTCAATATGCTTTAAGAATAAGTATAATTAATATAGGCACTGATACCCCCACAGTAATAGGGTCCCTTATCCTACCTTCCTTCTAGAAACAGTCGATTTCGAATGTACCGTTGAAAAGGCTCTTATCTCGTCCTCGGTATCTCTACCCCTCTTTAGTCCCGCTAATCTCCTTCGCAGACGATTAGGAGAACGAACTCATCAGCCAGTATGTTCATCTGAAGCGTTAATTTGATCAGTTACAGCGGTCGTTTAACGGAAATTTGATGTTCCCTATATTCAGCTCCGGGCTCTGTCAAGAAGGATAAGGACAGGCATGGTGCAGCAGCTGTCGATTGAATTTGAAAAAGCGGAAAGGAACTAATTCGGCCATTCGCAGTTCGCGAATGGGCCGGCTGGAGCTTACCGGATCACGGTGGTCCACGCGAACAAAAAGAATCCGTATTCCCCACTTACCTGTAACAAACAGAACATTTTCATTAGTGGAATAAACGTGGTAGGACATTTGATCGAGATTCGCAGCAGGGAGAAGGAATAACTACAATTTTTTCTTTCGTTTCCTTTCGCGGTACAGTGAATTCTCGCTATAAGTCAGTCGCGCGGTTCTGGCGAGGGACATTTAAACGAAATCTGAGGTTCCCGCCGGACGTTGCATTTGAAATACACAGTGCACGCTGGAAACGCAAACGTCACTGTCCGTCGCTATGTCACAGGTTTATGATAGTGACAACAAGGCTGAGAAAATGTTTTTCTCTGACACAGTGTTGCACGTAGAACGTTTTATAAACGTTTTGTATCAAACAGAACATTTTCATTAGTGGAAAGAACGGGATTGATCGAGATTCGTAACGGCGCGGAGGAAGCTGACTGTGCAGCTGACTATAACACGACGTTGCTCGTTATGGGGTGTGCTAAAAATATTGTACTTCCTTGAAAGGGGTTATTCCTGAGGTGATTTAAAGTAAGTTTTTCCTTTGCGGAATGTTCTCTGCAAACGCAAACGTCACTGTCCGTCGGTATGTCATAAGTTTATGATAGTGACAAGAAGGCTGACGTTTTTCTCTGATACAATGTTGCACGTAGGAACGAACAGAGAAGCTCTATTATATCGTATACTCCGCGGTGGTGCGGGTAGTTCCAATGGCTTTCAATCGCGAAGCTCGCACTGGCTCGCAACGGGAATTTACTGCATCTTGCGCAAAAAATTAAGAAACATTGTGGGGACTATTAAAATGATTTCTATCCACCTAGATTGGCGATCCGTCACCGCGTGCTCCGACCAGAATCGACAGGAGGTCGATGTACTTATACCTGTTCCGAGAGCGTGTCCATCTATCTGCGAATCTGAACCTGCAGCGGACCTCTCTTCAGCCCGTTCTCGATAAATCACCGGTGCCGTTATTAAAGGACCTCGAGGATCAGAGACAAAGAGGTGTACGAGACCGGGAAAGACATGAAAGATAGATAGATAGATAGATATAGAGAGAGAGAGAGAGAGAGAGAGAGAGAGAAAGAGAGAAACAGGGCGGGACAGAAGCTCGATGGCCGGGAGAAACGACGATGAACAACGTCGAAAGTGAACAAGGATCCTAGATTGGACAATGGGAGGTGACCAACACGATTTTCCATTTAATCCCAGTTAGAATATTTATCGTCGTTGAACGGGGAACGTAATTTTTTAATTTCGGTATCCCACCGCTGTCGAATTCCCGCGGCGAACGCGGACCACTTTTGTCCCGAATAATGGGAGTCCGTGCCGGTCGAAACGAACGCGACGAGACTTTTCCACGGAATGGAGGACGTTCCCTCGAATCCTGCCGATGGAATACGGCCAGAAACGATTTAACAGTCCTGCCGCATTAACTTCCGGTCTGATGTAGTATAAGACTGTCACAGCTTGTTTAGGGAACGCTAATCGATCGGCCGGGGTGCTGGCGAAACGGCGATGCTCGCCGTCAGGATCAGTTTTTTTGACATTTGCCAGGGAACGATTAACACCAGGTTCGGTTAAGGTGACTATTTCATAAAAATATCACAAGTCTACTCAAATTTTTAGGCATTATTTTTTATAATGTGTAGTCAAAGAAATAAAGCATGAATGCTTCTTTATGATCTCTGTAATGTTAAATTTAAACCGTTAGAACCCGCCACCGTGACGTCAACATTGCGCCAATATTACGTCAACAGGACGTCAACATGACGTAGACCTAGTGTTAAAATGATAATTGAACCTCGGACGTCAGATCATTCTCGTAACTAAGATTTTATTCATTCAGGTATGACGAGAAAGACTGGTTGCAATTAACAGTGAGAAAGATTGATTGGAGCTACACGCGGAGAAAAACAAAATCATTCCGATATCTCCAACTCGGTAGCTTGCGGTATGATTCGTTCAAGTTGGATGGGTCATTATTTTGCACTTTTCTTCCCGTTGGATAATTAGTGGGTAGACCGCTGTGCGGTCCACTTTTGATAGAGGATAGGAGCATCTTTTTTTTTCCCACGACACGATGGTTATCGCGGGTAAGGAAATCGAGCTTTCGCCTTTCACGAGGAGGGTCAGCCGTGCACCGCAACGTCTTTGTGTCCTGGGGCAAAGATGGCTGCAGGGCGAACGTGTCAGAGAAATACGAACAGAAAGAGACGGAAACAGAGAACGACGGAGAAAGAGAGAGAGAGAGAGAGAGAGAGAGAGAGAGAGAGAGAGAGAAAGAGTCGCGATAGCTTGCCACGACGATACGATCTCTCATCAGCAACATGAAGCTAACAAAGCTCGACTCTGCCCATGGTAACCGATAACACGAAGCGTCGAGAGCACACCGACCCTTTGCTACTTTCACCGTGCAATTCTACGCCCTTGCTTCCGTCAAAGGGAACGATTCCACACTACTCTCTCCCTCCCTCTCTCTCTCTATCTCTCTTTCGCTCTGGCCCGTTTGCATCGGTTTCGGGACTGTATCGGCCGGAGATCGTTTGCTAGTTGCCACTATAAACGTTTTCATTCCATCTGATCCGCGTTAACTCCGACCCTGCCAATTTCTTGCTGAACTCTGGCATTGACTTGCCGCGAAATTGAGGTCCCCGAGAAAACGATTACACAGATTATACCGATTGTCCGAGGAACGTGGAATGGTCCTTAATGAACCGTCCGATGCTTTCGCTGAATGTTTAGCTGACAAAATTGTCTCGTTACCCTGGTTTGATAGCCTGATAAGGGGACTGTGCATGTTTAACTAGACTGCGGGTTTTGTGCACTTGTCACTACGGATTTGTGAACAAAACTAGTAGGTAGGACACAAAACAGTGAAAAGACGTCAGAGGTATTGTCAATTTGCACAATTTGTTTGGAAGAAAACATCGCATGCTACTGACACATCTTCATGGAAAATCAACATTTATTAACCCTTCTGTTGGCAACCTAATAAGCATGAAATTTTAACACTAGATCCACAAAGATCTACATGAATAGGAAAAATAAAAATACTAGAAAGTCGTTGAAAGAAGTAACAGATTTTTATTTTGCATAAATATCCGCGGTCTAGTTGTAAGGATTCGTTCGAGTCGAAATTCGAGTATAGAGTACGGTGTAGCAAGTATAGAGGTCCTTCTGTCGTGTATAAGCGTCGCGACAAAGTATCAAAACGCGTTACGGAAGTTTGTCGAACGGAGGCCAGGTGACTACGACGGCCGTCCGAAAATAACGCAACTTTCCCTCTCGGAACAGGCTATGCATACAAAACGACGGCGGTGGTAGCTCGTCGTCGGCCAATAATCGTTTTCCGGCAGAAGTGCCACCGGTTTCGCGAGGATTCGCAACTCTTCCGCGTGTTCGCGCACGCGCCTCCTCTAATATCCCCCCTGTAAACGCGCTCTTACTATGCTGCCTTCGTGGAGAACACTCTGTTGCGCGAATTTGCTACGCGCGGACCCTGAACGACTCCCGATCGTGACGCATTGATCCGATCTCTAACACAAAACACAAATTTTCTGTTTCAATGAACAGGATTATTCAATAATTTTAACCAGTTAAAGGCCCGGGGTAGTCACAGGACTTTTTAATTAATAATTTCCATTCACAGCCTTCAGACACAGACTTAAGATTCGTCTTGATTTTGATCCGACAGATCTTAAGTCTGTGACTAAACTTGTCACATTTTTTCCTCTGTATTATCGATATTATCAAATTTTTCGCTTTATTTCGCAGAGAATCAAGACAAAATATAGCTCAATTTGTAGCTGGAGATATTTTCTAGTGCGCACTGCCCTCGATTCCATCCAGAAAACTCATCCAATGGCATAAAAATGCTTGGATTCCTCAGTATGCAGATCGTCAATTTTTGGCCCAATTCGAACGTTTATATTACCAAATATCTACATAATCTCGATTGAATCTTCCTCTTCCGAATGAGCCTTTTACCAGCGACAAAATAATCTTATTTAAGGGCGAAAACTTGAAGCACGTAAAACCATTTTTTTGTCGGTAATAATATGATAAATTTTACGAAAAAAGTAAAGCAAAATGAGAAAGAATTACATTCTTATTCGATAAGTAATTAACAATTCATTCGCATTAACCGCACTGCAATAGAGTTTTTGGATTGACGTGTATACACGTCAAACGCGTTTAACTGGTTAATAGAACGTAGGCAATGCATCGTGTCCCAAAAATGTGTTTCCTTCAAAAGAGTGATTCCTAAGGTCATTTGAAAGAATTTTTTCCTTTGCGAAAATGTTCTGCGCGACTCCGTTAAGGAGTTATTAACGAAAAACGCGGACCAATCAGACCGCGTCTACAGCAGACGAATTCCTGTTGGGCGGGAGGCCCCGTTGAGCGTGGCGTTGGCATTGGCCGAGCCGGAATCTGTCCGCTGTAACCGCGCTCCGATTGGTCCGCGTTTTTCCTTAATAACTCGTTAACGAAACTACGAAGAAGATTTTCGCAAAGGAAAAAGTTACTTCGAATGGACTCGGGAATCTCCCATTTCGAGGAAGTATGTTTTTGGGACAATATATAGTTTATAAGTATATAGTATATGGGTTTACTTATTTTTGTCGTGAACGCATAATAATAGAAAAATGATTTTTGCCCCGGAAACCTGCTTTGTCAAACCCGGGCAACAAGTATTGTGTACGAAGTTCCAAGAAAATTCTTGTTATTCAACGTTCTCCGACCGAATACACAAGCTCACGCGCAAACACGGACACACAAATACATGGACGCGTCTATTCGTGGTCGCACAGTAGTTTACGAGCGAAAGAAACGACGAGTGGATGCGTTTTATGCATTCGTTGCACGAGGCCCGTTTATTGTTACCACACCTAACGGAGGAGCCCGAAATTGACGACAATTGCGCACGGCTGAAAAGGTTTGCTCACTCTCTCGATGAATCATCATCTCGCGCGCGAACTTCTTTTCTGACCTCTTTGTCTTTTCTGGGCCCCAATGACTCGGCCGTGTAACAGAATTAACCGCGATTTCTCCGGAAGGCATGCCGAAAATACCTCCCGTCATTAAGCCGCTTTTGCGAACTATGCCGCCGCGATTAGGCGGCGAATCGTCCTCGGCAAAGTGGCCGAAAACACTGACCTCGTTGTACGATCAACAATCATTGCTACGCTTATCAGTAGTTTGCGGATTTGTGCGAAATAGAAATAAAGTGAAAGGGGAGTTATGTACAAATTGATTTTGCCTCTTGATCATTTTATTAGGTTACACATTATAGTATCTTTGATTTCGTATTTCACTCAGTTTTTGCAATTAACTTCACACCGTTGTTCTTCAGCTGTTGAATTCAAGACAGTTTTCTGCTTTTACTTGTAATTTTTATGTGAAGTGATCAACTCTAGAAATATTTTGAATTGACTACTTAGTAAATTTATTCCTTTGTATACATGATAATGATGACACAGATTGCTAAAAATGTGGATAAATATATTCTTGTTATTTTTCTAAAGGGGAGTGAAAAGCTTAAGGGAAGATTGAAATGTATTGAAAGAGTTATGTAACCGGAAGTCATCCAGAGCGGCAAGGCTCTAATAAAGAATAAATATATGTGGCTAACTAACTGGATTTTCTAACAAATTTTTTAATAATTATTATTTAGTATTTATATTTTTTCTAGTAATGTAAAACAGCCATTTCTAGTGCTTTGTAGATCTGGCGTTAAAATTGCATGCTTATTAGGTTGCCATCAGTAACGTGCGATGTTTTCTTCTAAACAAATTGAGTAAATTGATAATATTTTTACAATTTTGTATTTTATTTGTTAAAAATGTATAAAATCCGCAGTCCACTCGTAAACCACCTAATTTACCCCAGGAACCCGGGAATAAAAGAACACCCAAGAGTGACTAGACGGAAAACACAGATTACGTACACTAATTAGCCGGAAGGAGCGTGGCAACTCGTGGGCAGATCAATTATTGTACGCGTTCGCGAATTAATGCGATCCTCTGCTGAACAATAGAAACGATTTCTCGCGTGGGCGGCTAATATGAAGATACGTCTTTCGCCTCGATATACATGTATCGGAAAGGTTGTCGTCACCTAACCACGCGTGGGCGTCGCATACATGCACGCGAAGCTTTGATGCGCGGCGCGTGCAATAAACCGGCAGACATTACAACCGGGCTGCACTCGATGCTACGTTTTCGAACCCCGTGTCTCGTCTAGACAGCGTGTTTCCACTTGTGACGTTAATAAAATATTTTATTTATCAACGCCTTCCACGACGCGCCCCGACTTGACGACATAGGAGCCAAAACACTATCCATCAAAAAATTGTATGTAATACATATAAATGATACTAATAAGTACATTGCGATATAAAAATTGTATCAAGAGGAGAAGTCAAATATAGGGACCATTGATATTCCCAAATTATGTAAACACACCTGCCTAATTTTATCATAAATCAATGAAATCCTCAGTGTACTAATAAATCTGTCGAGCATAATAAAATTTATTTTTAAATCAGAAGGCTTCGTGACTAGACTGTGAATGTTTAAGCAGAATGTTTCGCTACACTAGCAATTTGCAGCACAGATAAAAATAGTTTGTGGAGTATTTTACGTTGATTGCAATGCAAATGCGTATTTTTCATGTATGTAGATTTTGTGAAAGATATCTACCGTAAATGCAACATTTTTGTCGAGTAGATATCTTGAATTGAAAGCTTCGTAGAATATTTTATTTTTAAAGAGAATGAATGTGAAGAAAAAGCAAAAATGGATGTAGGGACGTAGAACATTTTCAAGATTTTTTGAGCGTACAGATCGGCAAATTTCAAAAGCAAGTAAGGTGTAGGAATAGTGAATAATTGAAAGGCAAAATTATTTGGCCACATCGTGGAGTCGAACGACGATTGGAAAATGTCGAATAAATTATACAAAAGACGGGCTCGTTTCCATCGGGGTTTTTCGCGTTACAATTTTCAGGGGCGTATTGAATTCAGCTGAAAAAAGTCACAGAGACACGTTGAAAGATTCGGTAGAGAGAAACGAGTGTCTGAACTGTCATAAAAATTCAGCGTGTCCCGGGCATATGGCCGGTTGTGTGTGCTCATCGACCGCAAAAACCGTGAAACAGGAAACAATTGGAAAATTAACGCGACCGTCCCGGTGAAGAATATGCCGCGAAATAAAACTGGATCTCTGTATCTGAGTCTACCAGTGAATGTTATTTACTGACTATGTAAATTAATTTTTAGTTCGGCTGGCTGCCATTGGATGCATGCAACCGTAAATTATTCTTTCTTCGGCACACAAACCGGTCAATAGCGGATCTCATACGTTTATGACAAAACAGAACAAGCGCAGTTTAAAGCAGATTGAAAGAATTTAAGATAATTAATTAGCTAATTTTAATCTGCCAAACTCGTTAGTCTTCGGAATCCTGAGAATTTTAGGCCTATGCTGGAGTGATTTCTGGCCCACGTCTCGCTTTAAAAATTGTTTAAACATCTTCAACCATTGATAATGTTATTTAAAAAAATACCATCGTACTCGGAAGAGTGTGTACAATAATTCTAAGCAAAATCCTTGTACGGTCAGAGTACGAACAATTCTAAACGAGAAATTCTTCGGGAAAAGATTTTTCCTCGAAAATTGATTTCCCTAAAATTTCTCTCTCTCTCTCTCAAAAAAAAAAAAAAAAGTACAGAGATCAGATGAAACTGTTCTCATGGCGAAGTTTCGGTCACAGTCTTGTGTAGGACGCCGCCAGCCATTAGTCTCGAATGAAACAGGGCCGCGTGTGGGTGGCGATTTAATAATCCGGTAATTATCCGTCCGTCTAAAACCCTAATCACGGGGCCGCGATCAATTCGAGTTTTTTTTTCTCAACGGAACGAGCTTCGGTGACCGAGCTCATCGGCCAAGGAAGCCGCCAATAATCTTAATAGCGGTTATAACAATGAGGAGAATGACGCGTGCGCCGCGATGCACCGCGATGCACCGCGGCTATGCAATGCGCGAACGACACGTGTCTTCGTGGAATGCATACACCCATTACCACTTATGTCAATATCTAGGTGCACGGATACCTTTTACCAATCCACTTTCAAACTTTGTTAAACATTCTTATTGGCAAACGTCGAAATTCCTACAGACTTCTGTCTTATGGCGAAATAAAAATTATCTGCAACTGCGAAACACAGTAGCATAATCGCTAGATGAAGAATTGTCTCCATACTCTCTACCTTCCCCTTTCACGACGCTATTCCCCCACTCTTCCGCCACAGCACAGTCACGTGACACGCTTCGTCTCTGTCGCGCATGTGTCATACTGTCACGTGATTTATCCGGTACTGTTAGAGAGAGAGAGAGAGAGAGAGAGAGAGAGAGAGAGAGAGAGAGGGTTTTCCCCTCAATTCGAGTCAGTTCCCCTGATCTGGCAACTGTGCATGGTAGTACAAGCTTCTTCGCTTTTTTAAAATAATTATAGAAATTTGGAAACTCGCTTGGAAACATTTTCAAAACTAAACCTACCGACAATGAAATGTGTCGCCTCATAAAAATGGTACGGCTGCGATTATTCAGATTTTCTGCGGTGTTTATTATAATGTATGCTTGAATAAAGAAGTGTCAGAACACACGGTCGAATATATATGACAGCGCATGATTTGCATAAAGCTTAGTACAGACCTTAACATTTCGACGAACATTGGGCCGAACAGTGACCGAAACGCAAGGCGTGATTCTGCGCTTCGGTCGCTGTTCGGCGCAATGTTCGTCGGAATGTACAGGTCCGTACGAAGCTTAACGATCGCTCGCGAAACGCATAACTCCGACTGGCGACCGAGCGGATTGACTTCGGCGAACCTGTATCCAGCTTTTCTTGTCCGGTCGACATTGCGCAAGCGTGTCTGAACTCATCGACATCGTTCCAGCGTTATTCTAACACCTCGATCGGCAAGCACAACAGCCGAGAGCGGTTCCCGACCGCTCGCTCTGTGTTTATTGAACAAACGAGGCCTCCTCGTGTATCGTGCGATTCTCTTTGCCCTGCAGACGCGTCGCCGATATCCCTCCACCGTTCAGCGAAAGTCACGAGACGCAAAATACCTCGCGGAGTTGTACTGGCCAACACCACCCTATTCGGTAGAGTCTGCAAAATCATTCCACACCAGAATTCGTGTAGCTTCCACGGTCAAGTCACAAAACGTTTTCAAAGTTATAAATGTAACTTTTTCTAACACTAGATTGCCAGAGCGAGACAGTTTGACTCATTTACGATTTTATTACCATATACAGGGTGTTTGACCTAACTCGAGCATATAAAATTATTTCGCTTGTTTTTTATAACAGAAAAAAAATTCGTTCAAGGTTATATGTTTTGAGATTCCAAGGTCATCGAAGTTTTTTTTTAATGGAATGATATATTTTTATTGTTGCTATATGATAGCCGCGGTGAAGACAAATCCAACGACCTGTAATATTATGACCTTCATGTGACCTTGAGTTTATTTGCTTGCGCAATCTAGTGAAATGTAATATCTTCATTCGTTGTTTTCGATGGAAAAGAATTTCAGCGAGCCACGTAGACGTTAGAAAAAATGTTAACATTACTGTCCTACAGAATTTTTAAATCTCATAAGAAAATGACAAAAAACATAAATATGTAATTCGAATCAACTTTCAAGTTTCACAGGAAGACCAGAGCTGAACGCTCAACTGTACGATCGACAAGAAGCTACTTGCAGTCCCACGATTGATGGAGCATAATTCTACACTTCATTAACAAATAAAAGGAGACACCGAACACAGAGCCGTATTTATTTTTCAGCCCAACAGACTGTAACTCGAATTGGTTTTCAAGTAGGACAAAACGACCGATGCTAAACGTGCAACCACTAAAAGAGGGTAACAGATGAAAAACGCAACGGCCTCGGGCGTTCGTACGTAATTTAATAAACGCTATCGAGGAACTGGTTCGGCAATGGACGCGTATTTCTCCGGCCCGGCATTTCACCTTACGCATAAGTCTCGGCTAAGCCAGCTCCGCGTGTCCGCGAGAGCGTAACCCTATGATCATTTCAATTTCAGAATCCGAACCGATTATACGAATCAACGAAATCGGTCTCCCAATACGGTGCGCAGCCTAATGCGTCGCTGAGGCCGAATTACCGCAGACCACGCATTCTACGTGCATTGATAAGAGTGTGAATATTTCAGGTCGCGAAAGGATCGATTCATTCAAGCCTGCCATTACGCAGTCACGTTGTACATGAAAATCACCGGTGTCGCCTGCAATCGGAACTTCCGATTTTCCAGGAAAGAGCTGCGCCGAAGGAGAGTCATCCTTTCCTGGCGGTCGCCTGACTGCTTTTGCGAAAGAGAAATTTTATTTGGTACACGGTACCCTTCAAAATCGTTGCATACTTTATCATTTTCATGCGGGATTTAATGCAACGGTAATAACAAAGAAAATTTGCGATGTTTCTGGAGATGTATTGAAGGTGAACAAGTGTCAACGTTGGTTCAGGAGGTTTGCTGCTGATGATTATTATCTCTCTGACAGGCCTCGAAGTGGACGACCAGTTGAATTTGATATGACACCCTACAATCTCTAGTGGAAGCTGATCCAAAATTAAGTATACAAAGGCACCTATACGAAATGGGAAAGGCATGTAGAAAAAAAAAATAGAAAATGGATTCGTAGAAATGGATTCATAGAAAAATGGATTCTTTATGGTAACATAAAGCGTTCCAACCAATGGTTTAATTGTTTCCGAAAAAATTTACTTGTTTTTTCCGTAGAATCTAAATATGTAACGTTTTATAGGGGGTTCTATTTAAAATTATAAATGTACCCCAGCCTCCTTTAAAGGGAAAGAGAGGCGCCACTTCACGCTTATGTAATTAGAAAGGCCCTTCAGATCAATGCAATTTAAGACCAAGAACTTTAAAATCGATGGCATAGTTTTCGAGATATTCAGCTGTTAAGAGTCATGTGGGCCACCCTGTATAATAAATTCAGAAATAAAAACCTGAATTTACTACAAAGTTTGTTTTAGATTTCAAAATGATTGATTACTTATTGGGCCCCCTAATGGAAGACTCGTTACGTGGCACGAATATTTTTGGATTGATCCCCAGTTATTTTACAGAAACGGGCGAGCGTGCGGCGTGGAAGGTCCTCGGATTGATCAGGATGCGAGCGAGGGATATCGATCCCGGTGGCTCTCGAACGGCAGTCGCTCGAATATCTCCTCTGTGTTTCCCTAACGAACGCGTGGAAGCGAGCGGAACGAGAGTTATCGTATCGAAGCCGGCAGAAAACGAAATATAGGCGGTTCCCGGTGCGTGTCGCCGGCTGTTTGATGCACGATCCCCTCTGTGCCGACGCCAATGGTTGACACGTCCGCGCGGAGGATATGAAAATATCGGCAGACACCATCCGCCATTCCTGAAATGGATTTCCCGAATGCCGTAACCCATCGATTGGCGGTCGGCGCAGCAAGCCTCCCGTTAACGCCGGCTCCCGTTCCTCTTCCGTCCGTTCTACCTATGCCTCCGCGTATCACAGGTACAGTCGGGCACATAGTATCAGTATAGCGCGCGTTACCATCCCCCGCGAAAATCCCGGCGTGTTCCAGTTAAAAATCTGATCAAGAACGCCGCGATCGATCTGCCGACCAGTTCCAACGCCCGGCGAAAATGAATTCGCTACGAAATCCGTCGAGCGATTGCATTCCCGGCGCGAAATGCAGCGAAAATAATCGTCCAGAGGAGTATTCGCACTTCTGGATCAGTGGATGTGTGCAAAAGAAACTTGAAGTTGTTTGTAACGAAGAAAATTGTAGGCAAGTTTTATTTGACCGGAAGAGGAAAAGTTCTTTACACAATGATTTCTTCGAGACAATTCACTGATTCAGATGTTTCTACCTGGACGGGAAAATTTTTTCCATGGCTAAATCCATCATAGATTTCGAGATTGAGGATTTTTCTTTAAAATGACACCTCGAAAGATGCTGTACAAGTTTTTTCAGCCGTGAAAATGCATTTGGTAGCAAAATCGACACCGGCGTTACAGATAGGTGACATCTACAAGTCCGCAGTTGGTTTAACCCCTTGCATTCGACTGTACCTCCAAGGTGGCAACAAAAACACTATAATTTGAAGCAGTTCCTACACTGAATGTCTTCCTTACTGTCTTCGTGTTTAATAAATTGCTAAACGTTTAAGTGTCATGAATGCATTTTTACCGTGTTTTGGAATTAATACGCAATTTTCACCGTGCATTTCTGGACCTTGTAAAAACAACTTACAACTATACTGAAGATAGTACAATTGTATACATTTCATTGTTTAATGTCATAGTACCATAATGTTCGAACGAGTTCCTTCCCTCATTTGGTGAACATGATATTTAATAAAATATTTCGCACACTCTAGGACAAATGAGGAATTTGTATCGGGTAGAAGAGGCTCGTAAGATTTCGCGATGCTTATCTTCAGTGTCTTCGGAGGGCGTATCTCACGGTGAGTCGAACCGTGGCCCATTGTCGTTCGTTCTTTTTCTTTCGTGTTTCCTCCGCGTCGTCTCCGTTCGCCGTTATTTTGTCTCGTGCCACAAAATGACATTTCACTTTCTCCGGTGGCAGGAATTCCGTCTGGAATTCCAGGGAAAAGGGTGCGGGCCGATCGGCCGTGAACGCCCTGCGATATATACACTCGAATCTAAGCGCAAGCGGTCGAACCGGCGATAACTCACCAACGATTCTTAAATCGCCATTGTTTCGCGCTAATTGCGGCGTGGCTTCCTACTATCTCAACGCTCTCTCTTTCTGCAAATTTCGCATGCTATTCTCACATTAGTCTGCGATTCTACTTATTGCTAAAATGCGTAAATATTAAACTATATATATATTGAGCATCGGTAGAATTTATGAACATTACAGTGTTTTCAATTTATTAAAACTATTGAGAGACCAAATAAATTTGCAGTACTCTTATTCCTTATCTTCCATAAAGATCCACATTTGGTAATTAGATTTTACGCACTTATGACAAAAATGAGTCGGATACAATTTAAGGCAGCAGAGAGATTTGGAAAATTTAGGAATATCTATGAACCAGTTTCGGATTATTAAAGTGATTAAGGAAAACTGGGAATTGTTGGCCAAATTTTAAAATTTCGATTCTGATATCGGTAAGCATTGGGATCCATTGGTATAATAAATCGAGCATTCCACAAACCACTTTCCCATAATCTCTTTGAGCGGGCAAACTCGAATGATTTAAGGAATGGAAAGTATCCACAGACGCGTGTTCCAGGAACCAGCCGCCTTAGAGTTAAGAGACGCGTGTGGTCTAGAAGAAAGAAGATGGCACCTGGTAGCAAGATGGAAGTGGCAAGATGAAAGGCGGTCATCGTTTTACAATCGAAATTTCTTCGTTTCGACGGGAACCGGCCAACAAGCCCGTTTCACTTTCAAAAGCCAAACATTACTTTTGAAAGCCAAACATAGAAACTGTCCTAACAACGGTTGGAAATGTTCGTTGACAGGAGAGTAAAGGCTTTTCGTAACAATTTCAAGGATCGAAACGACTCCGTTTGTTTCCGGACCATTTTGCAACAGCGCTCGCATCGACGGTCACCGTTGTCTCGCTTTCTTTCGCCGCGACCGGAAGTGAAAGATCATCGAGTCATGCTCAAACGAGCTGTTCCTTCACTTTTGCGATAGCCGGCCTCTCTTCTGATAACGAATCATCGGGGAAAGTGGGACTCATTTTCTTATTCGAACACTTCGGAACTCGACTCTCGACAATATCGAAATTACGAGAAATTACAGTTACCTTACTTTATTATCCTCGGAAAATCTTCTCTGTATCTCCACATCATAGAATTTCTAAATAAAATTATTCTACCGTATCGATTTCAATGAATCGAGAATAAAATGAAATAAGAATGTTAACAAAAATTTCTTCGACACAGTCAGAAATTTTCTCTATATAATTCACACGACAGAAATGGATTGATTTAATTTTTAAATGAAATTGTATTTAATCCGGTACCAATTCCAATGAATTAAACAAGAAGATGAAGTTGCAACGAATATCACCAATTATAATAACTAGATGAAGTTCCTACTTTAATTGCGCTCTTTGTGATACGTTATGTGCAAACTATTATCGAGACAATTCCACAAAATAGGGAATGCAGACATTTCGTTGAACCCAGAGCAACTTCGTCATCGCCGAGCTATCGGAATCAGGAAAATATTTGAGCATCGATAGGTACCGATACATGAAGCGGCACACTTAATCGGATCGGTCTCCCAGATTAGATCTCGCGATCGAAACCAGTTTCCGCGAGTCGCGCGCTACTCGCCTGGTGAATCGGCGTGATTTTATGCAAGATATACACCTGTCCTGTTGGTTGGCAACGTCTCGTTTCCCTGCCGGTTTTTACGTTACCCTGGAAAGTTTCAGTGGTCCGCGGGGCAAACCGTTACGGGCCGAGGCGGAAGAGACTGCGGATTGCGATTGCTGCCGCGCCGGGAGGGTGAAAGTGTCGTAAACGGACAATGGAGTAGCTAGGAAAGAATGCGCTTTGACTGACAATTACTCGAAACTTTAATTATTTCGCGCGCTGTCATTATTACCGGCACAATGGCGCCGCCGCGCCGACTCGATCGACTATGGCCGCCGGCGAGACGAAAATTGGTATTCGTGGTTTCCGATTACTAATTCCTAAACGTTAATGCAATTCGGTTTATCGAACGATTATCTTGTTGTTTCACGAGCGAAACAGGATTCCTTCGTATGTGTGTCTGTGTGTGTGTAAAAAAAATTGAAGATGGCGGACAAGCTGTTTTATTTTAAATAGACCAGTCATTCAAGATACCGTTCTGCAATTCTTCAAGTTCGAGGTTTCAATTTAGACATTATTGAAATGATAATTTTGATGTTTTACAGGCAAATCATAATTGTTTCGTATATTTAGCAAAATAGATGATGTACAGGATCACATAAAATAAATCACCTAATCATCTTCTCTAGCTGTCGCGGTACTAGAAATATTTGTGAAACCTTCGGCCTCATTCAAAGGTCGATGCTAATTTAAAGATTCTTCGAATCCGAGGTTTAAAATTAAATATCAACTATAAAAATTGGGAATTAAATTGTAGAAAATATTTGAAAATGGTAAGTTTCAAAGTCATGTGAAGGTCATCCCGTAACAAATTGATGAAGGCACAGTTTTTATGAACGATTTGAAAAGAAACATTGAAACGTCATATTCCATGATGGATATAAAAAACTTGTTCTTCCGTTTGTTACGTTGCTTAAAGTCATTTAAAAGGTACATTATTTCCATTATATAATAAACGATGATACTGTTAATTTCTTTTTGAATAACCTAGAATTAATTCTATACCAAAACGTTCAGGGTTGACAAAATCTAACCACGACAAAAACTCAAGTTTCAATGTCTCTTTGTTCCTCATTTCTCCTAAAAAAATTGTTTTTTCCCAAAAGTTTTGTAATATTTAAGCGTGTGATACTTTATGAACATTTTACGTTGTCTGGTTTTTCCTTTCTATGCACTGTACTTTTTCTCCTGTAGCAACGGGACTTCAGAACGTTAAACTTAAATGTACAAACGCTAATAAATAATTTTTTGAGAATTTTTCACCGAAGAAAAATAGTCCCAATTTACAATTTTCCAACCTGTGAGTTCAACGAGCCCCCCCCCCCCCCCCAACAGTAGTAGGATTCAGGGCCCGGTCTTCGTAGATTCGCGATAAGGTAGAGTGACTACATTACCCACAAAAAATGGTTTTACGTGCTTCAAGTTTTCGTCCTTAAATAAGAATATTTCGTCACTGGTAAAAGGCTCATTCGAAAGAGGAGGGTTCAATCGAGATTATGTAGATATTTGGTAACATAAACGTTCGAATTAGGCCAAAAATAGACGATGTGCATGCCGTGGAATCCAAGGATTTTTATGCCGTTTGATGAGTATTCTGGGCGAAATCGAGAGCAGCGCGCGCTAAAAAATATGTCTAGCTGCAAATTCCGCTACATTTTGTCTTGATTCTCTGCCAAATAAGGCGAAAAACTTGAAACACGTTTCAGGCGTCAGAATTCGTAATATCGATAATACAGAGCAAGAAATGCGGCAAGTTTAGTCACAGACTCAAGACCCGTCGGATCAAGACCAAGACGGATCTTAAGTCTGTGTCTGAAGGCTGTGAATGGAAATTATTAATTAAAAAGTCACGTGACCATCCCGTTCCCTTAAGGTACGAATTGTATTGTTGATGTTGATGACAACGACGATTGGTTCCTGCCCAGTACGATGAATCGGTTAGAAAAAAAAATGATTGTTTCAACGAGCGGCAAATCATCTGCTTCGACAGAGCGTTTCGTTGGTCGATTGGAGGAGCGCGGCGAGCAACTTTCGCAATAGTGAGAGGCGTGTGCCGTTGCACGCACCTTTTGATCTCGGGTGTAGCGGCAGGTCTTGCGGGCTCGTGTCACCGTTGCACCGGCAGCGTTACACTGCGCGCGTTGCAACTACGTTGCATCGCGTTGCGTAGCTGCTCCCCGAGCTTCGTCACGCATTTGCAATGCAATCCGTGGAACGTCCGCGGCTTGCCGAGAGAGAAACAAAGAGAGAGAGAGAGAGAGAGAGAGCCGCTCGCCGACTGCAGGCAACAACGGGCTGACACGTAGACTGCGAATTTCTACGTAGACTGCGTTCACAGCGCTCGCGATTCTCGCGTTAAAAAACGCAATAAAAGAACGCTCCGGTCGGACTCCGGAGCTGTCTTTACGCTGCCCTCGTAAAAATAGAATTCGCCTCGCAGTAGAAGATAGAAATTCAACATTACAATTTAACGCTACATCTACATTCGTACCTTGACTTTTTTTCTAAATATAATATAATCAGTTCTGTCCGCTCATCTAAAGAGTTAATTTGATCGGTTACATCGGTCGTTTAATGCAAATTTAATGTTCTCTAAGTTCAGCTCCGGGCTCCGCCAAGAAGGATAAGGACAAGCATGGTGCGGCAGCTGTCGATTGAATTTGAAAAAGCGGAAAGGAACTAATTCGGGCGTTCGCAGTTCGCGAATGGGCCGGCTGGAGCTTACCGGATCACGGCAGTCCACGTGAACAAAAAGAATCCGTATTCCCCACTTACCTGTAACAAACAGAACATTTTCATTAGTGGAATGAACGTGGTAGAACATTTGATCGAGATTCGCAGCAGGGACAAGGAATAACTACAATTTTTTCTTTCGTTTCCTTTCACGGTACAATGAATTCTCGCTATAAGTCAATCGCACGGTTCTGGCGAGGGACATTTAAACGAAATCTGAGGTTCCCGCCGGACGTTGCATTTGAAATACACAGTGCACGCTGGAAACGCAAACGTCACTGTCCGTTGCTATGTCACAGGTTTATGACATAGGTTTATGATAGTGACGAGAAGGCTGAGAAAATGTTTTTCTCTGATACAGTGTTGCACGTAGAACGTTTTGTAAACGTTCTGTAACAAACAGAACATTTTCATTAGTGGAATGAACGGGATTGATCGAGATTCGCAACGGCGCGGAGGATGCTGACTATGTAGCTGACTACAACGCGGCGTTGCTCGTTATGGAGTGTCCTAAAAATATTGTACTTCCTTGAAAGATGTGATTTGAAGTAACTTTCCCTTTGCGGAAATGTTCTTCGCGGCCTTGTTAAGGAGTTATTAACGAAAAACAGGGATCAATCAGGACTCGACAACAGCGAACGGATTGCGGCTCAGCGGCAAGACCCGCTGAGTGCGGCGTTGCCATTGGCCGACCATAATCGGTCCGCTATTGCCGCGCCCTGATTGGTCCGTGTTTTTCGTTAATAACTTCTTACCAAGGCCGCGGAGAACATTTCCGTAAAGAAAAAAGTTGCTTCAAATCACCTCAAGAGTCAGGAACGTAGAACATATTTCGAACACCTTGTACCTAGAATCGAACTTAAGGATGCGATCCGGAAAAGCGAATCTTGTTTTACAGTTCGGTTTCTTCCTCGATACTTGATTTTGGTACGGGAAGTCTCAGAAAATTTAGATTTGATCAAAGGACAGCTTCGCACCGATCACGAACAAATCGATCTCGGTTAGCTTACAAGGAAAACAGTATAGTTTCTCGTTGGTTGTGTCAACGAACACAGGCATCCTAAGCGGTGAAAATCGTATCTGGCGGATCGATCGAAAGCGTTCCGGAACCAGTGTGGAACCGTTTTCTTCGTGTTGAGGAGGAGGAGTCGTCGACGGGCGCTGCGTCGACCATACAAACTGTTTGTCGATCGTTCTTTTCCTGTTGTTCACGGGTGATGTAATCCAGCCGGTATTACTGTTCGAAGTGTGCTCTCTAATCGACTTATCGTCTTAGCGTAATCGATCCACGCGATCCGGATCCTCTGGCGTCCACGTTCCAACGGAGATGGGAGAAGAGAGTGCAGCAGGGGGGCCCGGCCGGGTCGTTTGGTAACGAAACGAGCGAATCAAAAGGAGCCATTGAGAACCGCCATTCTTGTCGGTGTTTGCTAATGTAATCGTTTAATCGGGGCCGGAGGCGAATGAGCTCGCTGACGAAACTCATGGTAATGCCCACGGTTGCTACCAGATTTTTCTTCTTCCGTTCTACCGAGGACTCCTTATACCAAAACTATGTAAAATATCGCTACAAGCTACAGTTACTTCCAGATTTGTAGATCTACCACGATTAAATTGTTGTTCATTTGCGCTGAACATAAGGCCCACTATTCTAGAATAAAATTTATGCTTAAATAGTATATTAGATTTAGTAGATTAAAATCGTCCTTCGTTCATGACTATCATAGAACCCACCACTATAGAATAAAATCATTGTTCACTCACAATGATTATAGGGCCCACTGTTGCAGAATAAAATTGATGTTTAGATAGTCCATTAGATTCACTAGCATAAAATTCGTCGTTCGAGTAGATTGGACTTACGACCCAAATAAAATGACTGCCATGGCCAGTATCATGCCCATTGGGCCTACTATAATAAAACAGGGGTCTTGCCAGCGTCGTGTATCGTGCAGGAGACATACCCGAGCCGTGTTATGTATACACTTCGAGGCTTCTCGAGCTTCGGGGCCCCTCAGGATGCATATTCCGCGTTAGTGGGGATAATTCCTTGACATTTATCAGCGAGGACTTGACGACATATATAGAGAAATCGCTGTTAGACGTCGCTATCCAATCGCAACCCACAGAACACCCCAAGAATCAACTCCCCAAATCGGCCATCAACAATTTTTAAATTCCCCGGATAGCTGCTCGCTCACACTTCTAACGTTACCAATGTGATTTTCGCTGCGACAAACAGCACGAAGGTGAACGGTGTGTCGTCGGGACCTACGGTCCTAAAGCACGGGACAAGCTCGTTTCCCGTTGAACGAGAGGATAAAGCACCGGGTCCGTTCGTTATCGCGGCGGTACGGTCCGAGGAAATCGCTGGCGCAGCCGGGGGAAAGCTCGGAGCTTCGGATTTTCCACTGACTCTCTCTCTCTCTCTCTCTCTCTCTCTCTCTCTCTCTCTCT
>CM052138.1:7491156-7584296 GCA_028454255.1 Halictus ligatus
TGTTCGAGTATTCCGTGCAATTAAAAGAAAGAAAGCTAAGCTTCATAGCAGTCTGTGTATATTGACAATGCAAAAGGTGTACAACTATGTGTTACGTAGCTCGCTGCCAGAAAGTTGAGGAAGTCTTCAGAGATGTCGTTCATTTGTTGTAATAGGCAAAGTGCATCGGGAATCGCGAATGAAATGCAGCGAACGACAAGAGAGTCCTAAATAAGGAGCTGTGCATTCAATGCTTCGGGAGATAGCGACCGAACAGTTTCAATGCACATATTGCTTCTAAATCTCGAATACATAGGATGCTCAGTACAACCATAAGGGAAATTGTTACTCTTCTGTTTGACACGGTGACAACTATTAGGACAGTATGTCTAGCTTGATGGAAATTAAAATTTGTCGAAACCCCCTTTTAATAATTGAAACTGTTCGGTGATTTACATTAGATCAGAGTGACACATTACCGGCCTAATTGTTCACCGTTATACAGCGGACCTTAATGCAGAAAACACATTTTCTGCAAGAGATTGAAACAATTTCGGGTACCAGAATGTGAATTTCTTGATCTCGGCCCGACCCGACCCGACCCGACTATATTTTTTTGGTACCCGAACTGTATACATTTTTGGAATTTCGGCCTGAGTTAAGTTTTCTAGTACTTGAACGTTATAAAGTTTTGGTACCCTTATTAACCAGCAATTTCAATCTTCTTTTCGCAGAGATGCAAGAAGTTTCGGGTCGGCGAGCGTTGCTGCGAGTTCGAGTGTCTGAACGAGACTGACGCAGACTGGAGCGGACCAGACCTAATCTCTATATCCGGGTCCGGGCGGGTACACGAAGAAACGGTCGCGTACTGGATGATCGGGGTGATCACATTGCTGAAGGTGCTCTAGTTCTTCGGTCCCGGTATCCAGAAGACCCGGACAACTGGACTTCAGCCTCTGGGACATCAGAAGCTGGTACAGAGCGGGTACGGGCCGGCAGGGGAAGGTACGGGGGATGAAACGTCCATTTAGCGGCCACCGGTTTCGTGCATTAACCCTTTCAGGACGAATTTCAATACGTTGACCACATCAGGATTGTAATTTCTGAAGTTGCCAACGTATAAAACCTCTTAGCTACTGCAGGGTGTCTGAAAAATGTTGTACTGCCTTAACAGGGGTGATTCCTGAGGTGATTTGAAGTCACTTTTTCTTTTGCGAAAATGTTCTCCGCAGCTTCGTTAAGGAGTTATTAACGAAAAACGCGTGCCAATCAGAGCGCGATTACTGACGGCTCGCGCTGAGCCTAGCGTTGGCATTGGCCGAGCCGGTATCGCTCTTCTGTAGCCGCGCTCTGATTGGTCTACTTTCTTCGTGAATAACTCGAAAACAAAGCCGCGCAGAACATTCTTGCAAAAGAAAAAGTTACTCCAAAAGATCTCAGGAATCACAGTGCAATAGTTTTGGGACACCCTAGGGCTATCCACGATGTCATCTTCCTGAGTATATTTGAACGTTGCCACTATTTATCTGGGTTTATCTTGCGTTAAACTATTAACATATGAACCGTTCAATGCAAAAGCGGAGTAACAATAGCTGTGATTCTTCAGGCAGAAAGCATTGTATTAAACCAGATCAATTTGAAAAATTATTTATAATTATTCTTCTCAGTATGGATACAAAAAATGGATGAATTGAGTTACATCGCTTTTAGCATTAAACAGCTCGTATTCATATTGCGTTAATTAAATTGTTTAAATATATTAATATATATCAATATATAAATATTGTTTAAATATACTGTTTATATATTGAAATGTTGTTTAGCCTAGCCATAGCTAAGAGGTGCATCATGTACGTTAGGAAAGACCAGTGTATGTTATTTAATTTTCCCATCGTTTAAGGCTCGTTACTGCAAAATCTGTTACTCCAAGGAATATGTTTTTCGTATTTTGAAAAATCCTCGTCCGCAAAGGGTTAAACGATACCCGAGGAGGAATGCAACCCGCGTTTCCTGCGAAGCTGCTCGAAAGCTGACCTTATTTCTCGATCCTCTGGATCCTAGAATCTAGATCCCGAAGTCGAGGATTTTGTGTTCAGGATTCTAGAGTCTAGAGCTTAGTACCTGCGAAACTGGCGGAACTTTTCACTTGATTGTAATGAACAGACTGCGGATTCTTGTGTAAATGCAAAAATTTCCGATTTTTAATGGAAAAAAAGTTGTTTCGTCTTTCGAATCGGTGAAAACTAATCTTTTGTGAAAGTGTCCTTTCAATCATTCTTTTATACTTGGACAGTTTAGTTTTTATTCGAATGCAGAAAATCCGCAGTCTAGCGTCGAAAGTTTGACCAAAGTCATGCGAGTATTGTTATTATTGTGTTGCTTAAGTTTGGTTAACAATAAGATCTATTGAAGATTGTGGATCTTTGTCGCTGAAGCTGCCGAGTATCGAGTGCGAGTGAAATTTTGATTATTTTGATCTGTAAGAGTGGTACGATTGGATTTGTTCGGATTTTGTACCTTTTTTATTGTTGTAATGGAGAAAATTGGACGGTAGTGATAAATAATTTTTTAGCAGTTCGATAGTTCTAGCGTTGTACATTTATGACGTCAAGATAATAGATTAACGTGTATATTAAAGAAAGATCCACAGTCTAGTTGTTACACTTTATGTTAATAATGCGTTTTGTTATTCTCTTTGTTTATAATCGTTGTATTTTTAATTAACCTTTCGCGAATCAGGGGTTGGTCCTGCATTAGGTGCAATGTTAACGAAACAATGCATATTGTTTTGTTTTAGATTGCAAGTGATATGATAAAATGACAAAATATGATAAAATATGATATGATGATGTGGTAAAATCGCCTAATTCAGGGTTAAATGAACTCCAACAATTTCGATCGTTAGATAATCAGAAGTTATCACATTGTTATGTTCTTTTTATAATAAACGTTTATTTTTAACAGATGAATCTTCGTTTAAGCTGACAATTGGGGCATAAAGAGATGAATTATGGCCTCCCTTCCGTGCAATATTTACCTTCAGGACGGATTTATTCAACTAAAAATTAATTTTTTTAGTCCGAACAATCTTTCTGTTGTTGTGAAAAAAAAATATACAACCGCGAAACAGTCGATTTTTCGTTAGTGGTAGGTATGCGATTGCAATTCACATTGAAGATACTGGTTGGAATCTTAATCACAGAAAATCGACAATCCTCGAAATATTCGGGTCACCAGATACGGTGCACTCCTCCTAATTCGGTCAACCTCTTGCCTTATAAGTTCCTCGGCAACTCATCAGAACTACATCATTAATAACTTCCTATACAGATGGGTTCTATATTCGTTACAAGAATAATAATACCTTATCTCAATTTAGTCCAATTAAAGTTAATTAGTCGAAACCCTATCAAAGTTAACTCTGTTCAATCATAACGATCCTGTTGTAAGATACAGTCAAGTGTACAATGAGGTCCTTAATCGATGACTGAATTAAATTCGTCCAAACTTTTCGATCGTTTTCGCTGAATGAAAAATTCCATGAAATTTTACTAAAATTCATTCATTATCTTGTGTATTAAATTCTTAAGCATATCACTATAACACCGTAAAACAAGGGACGGTGGGACGGTAAGGCAAGGGGTGTCATTAATTTCGGCACCAATTCACATAATTCTGCGTTCTACTCAAGACAAGCAAAAACTATATTGTCCTTTTGTTTGAAATGTTGTTGTGCTTCGTGCATATGGTTCGCGAAAGATTTAACAGTATCGGAGGATCCAACGACCTCATACTATAAGTTAGCAGATCCAATGATCTTAAAATACAGTGTGGGAGGATTCAACGACCTTAAACTATAGTTTGGAAGGATCCCACGACCTTGGACTATATTTTCGGAGAGTCCACTGACACTTAATTATAGTTTGCAAGAATACAATGACCTTAAACTATAGTTTGGGAGGATCCAATGACCTTGATCACTGTGTTGAAGTGTCCACTGACACATTATTACAGTTTGGAAGGATCCAACGACCTTAAATTGCAGTTTGGTGGGATCCAACGACCTTAAACTATAGTTTGAGTTTTCAACGACCTTGAACTACAGTTTGGAAGGATCCAAAGACCTTGAACTATAATTTCGGAGGATTCAACGAGTTCTATCATAGTTTCAGGGGATCTAACGGTCTTCGATCACTCTGTCGGAGGATCCAAAGACATTGATAGTAGTGTCAAAGGGTTTTAGCAGAGGCAGTGTCGTCTTTCCTCTCCGATGAAAGCTCCCGATAACGAGGTTAGCCTCGCAAACGAGGCTCTTCATAGTGATGACGTGCACGCGTCGCGTCGCCCCTCCCAGGGCAGCCGCACGCGCGGTTACGTTTCAGAAAGTTTTATTTTTTCATACGAGTGATAACAAACATGTGATAACGAACCTCGGGTCGCGGGATCACAGGACTGTCGATAGGACTGGTACGGATTCCCCTAACATTCAAGCTTTTTGATCTTTGATTAGGACAGTTGGTCAGCTTCAGAATAGTAAGTTAGCGATCGCAATTTTTGGGTGAATATATGTAATTGTGTTCAATAATATTGGTATATATTGTAGAAACATATTTGATCTACTTGATTTATCGCATATTTATATATTAAAATCTTCAGTATATGGATTATCGTAAAACACACATTTTTGTAAGAACTATTGACGGAAAAGTTCTATAGCTTTTCGAGGAAATAAATAGTAAGGGATACTTAAGTAAGCAAACTATTAAGGAATACTATTGTAAGAAAAGTATTAAGGATACAGATTTTAAGGGAGATAGATAAGAAAAGTAACTAGAAACAATGAAAGTATATGAATTATCGTCGAAGAAGCTAGAAAGTCTCTAAACGTAACATTCCGAGGAAAGACGTAGAACTGTTCCGAAAATTCAATATGTACTTGGTTACAAATATTAATTACTCCTTGACGAACCTTAGGAATTAATATTTATTATGATTTATTAAGAGCCAATTTCATTTCGTAAAACTTTTTGGTTCGACATCTGGCGGTCAACTTGTTAAAAGAAATCACATAGAAGCGCATTAACTTTTTAAACCTGAAGCAATTAGGCTATATAATCGCGTGCAAGAACTTTTAATTATACAGTTGCATATACATGCAAATACTAAATTCGTACAAGGCTAAGTACCACAATTATAATTATTACATTTACTGCCCACAAAATATCCAATAAATCGATCCAATAATATTATTGTATTAAGTTGTAAAACTGAAAACTGAAGCTGTGCCAATATTTTTATTCGCGACTGTACGTTGCCAGTCTATGCCAACATTGACACCTGACCTTAAGAGTTTTAATAAGCTTCGAGCCAGTAAACTGTTAACTACAGAATCAAATTGGAAAGGACAAATCCCGTCAAGCCTTAGCATGTTGTCAGTATACAAGATCTAACAACAAGAGAGATCCGATACCGTGTCCCATCCTCATTCCGTCGGAAGTATCGATCAAGGCGGATGGATTTCGATCGAGATCATCGGGTGGAAAGGTCGGAGGCTGTCTGGTCCGGTGCTTCAACAGTCAGCCTCTTTTCGAAATTAGCTTTGAAAGTCATGGTTGGACGCGTCGCACTCTTAGCATCCCTTTTTAGACGGTTTCGTTCGATGAACCAAGGCCTAGATTGGACGCCATTTTCCCTGATCATTTCGAAATTGGTGATGGGTGATCAAGCCTCTCGAATTAGCTCGTGCCGCCGAAACACGAAGTGTTTCAAGGTTCGCTTGGTTTTGAAAAGATCATTTGATCGAATTCTTTGATTGACAGGAGCGGTGATTATATTGCTCGATAAATTGCCGATTCAGCGAGTCAAATATTAAGCAGGTTGAATAAAAAATTTATTGAATAATGGGTCATTCAAAGAGCAAGCATCTTAAATATTAATTGGCTTGGGTGTGAAACGATTGAGGCACCAAGCTATTCAAATACCAAGCAATTCAAATACGAAGCGAGTCAAATACCAAGGGATTTAAATACGAAGCAATTCAAATACTAAGCGAGTTAAATACCAAACAATTCAAATACGCCGAAATTCAAATACCAAGCGATTCAAATTCCAAGCGATTCAAATACCAAGCGATTCAAATACCAAGCGATTCAAATATCAAGCGATTCAAATACCAAGCTATTCAAATTCAAAGCGACTCGAATACCAAGCAATTCAAATTCCAAGCGATTCAAATACGAAGCAATTCAAATACCAAGAGATTCAAATCCAAGCAATTCAAATACCAAGAGATTCAAATCCAAACGATTCAAATACCAAGCGATTCAAATACTAAGCAGTTTGAGTTTCAAGAAACTTAAACATCACACACAAGTAGCTGAAGTACCAAAGTGTTTGAAGGTCTAAAAACTCCTGAGCACCAAGCGTCTCAAAGCTGAAACAACTCGAGTACTCAACAAATAACCTAAACCATTCAAATCGAGAGAGCTTGATGTCCCATCACTAGACCACGGATTTTATGCATTCATAGCAAAATTGAGTAGGTGAAATTTCAAAATGTAGGCAGATTAACAACAAATAAAGATGTCGATGTTTCATCTGTTCAAATTATTAAGGGAACAACTAACATTCTATTTGGTTTATATGTCTTGCAATCGTCGCAGACAATTTTTATTTTGCATGAATATCCAGCCTTGCCATCATTGTTCGAGATCCTGGAGCTCGAGATTGCATGGTTCTCGCGAGAAAACGAAATGCTGCGTTGACAACGAAACTGTGAGGGTGAATCGCGACGCTTAGCGAGTGCGTCGCGTGAAACAACGCTCGATTAGGCGGGCGACGCCGGGAATTAGGCGATTCTTTTGCCAAGCCGGGGATAAAAGTTAAATGCGCCGCATGCATGTAAAGCGACGATATAATCCTCGGATGAAACGTTTTATCGCCGACGTGCCGGCGAAACGTTGTAAACGAACGCCATTCCGCCAGCGAATTGTCGAAGCTAGGTGATCCGTCTATTGTCACTGTCAATCCGTGGCAGTGTCCAACGCATGTTGCCATATTCTACGTTACCATTACAGCTCCCCGCTATTTTTATTCGTGTTTCGGGAGTTTGTTTTCGTTGAGCCGATATTTGCGCGATTTCTTCTTTATTGGAGTTTTCGTTTGCATAGTTGTACAGGTTTTGCGGGGATACTTTGTGCACTGTGTATGCCACCGTCCATGGATTAGGCCAATTTAGCATGATATGCCATGGCGATCGATCCTAGAAAGTCTGAGACCCGGGCTGACCCTAAGTATTGATGAGAAATTCAAATTTCACAAATTACCAAGTGTCTATTGAATAATTTTTATTTAGACTATTTCTTCACTTTTAATATTTCCATTATTATTCAATTTTCTTTCATTCAATTTTTTTCTTCCTCTATTGAGACTGTGATGTTTGGCGTTGATGAGTAGAAGGATCTCCAGTTCATTAATCGTGTAATGTTAAAAATATATTGTTTCTCTTTCTCCGGAAATATTTTTCGAAAATTGTATACTGTCACTTCAGTTTTTAAGATTGATGAACTTCAACATCGAAGACTAGATACTAAGGATGCTCTTTGGAATTCGCTAATAACATAAATGTACTAAAAATATGTTTAATTAATTGCATCTAATATAAAATAGTCGAACACGACTAAAGTTAAAGGAAGTAAAGTTAAAGTTACATTTTACATTGAAAGTACGTTGTCTGACTATTGCAGACACTGACTACTGGAATACGTTCTTCGATGCCTTTTAGTAATCAATTTCTTCCTATCAGAATTATTACTATTTTGCAAACAAAATGTCTGAAAGACCACCTTGTTCAGTGCTTAAAATAATTAAATTGTTCCCCAATATCTCGCTAAAGATTCATTTGGTAATTATGTAGAAGTTGGTCCTCCTCACCGATTCTGATGACCGTGAAATATGTTGTCAGGGTCATCATTCTGGACAAATTTTCCCGATACATGTTACCGCCGCTAGATTTTAGTTTTCGAGATATTCTTGTACGGTAGAGGAGCGAGTTCTATATAATCACCATACATTTTTATACTTTAAGTTGTTGAATGTCCAAAACAATTCTGTTACCTAACTATTAGGCTAACAAAGATCTTTCATGACGAACTTCAACAAGAATCTTTAAAGAGAATCTAAATAGGATCTTTTCCGAGGTACTATCGGAGAGGCATAATTAACCGTTAATGAAAAGAGTACGCTATAGAAACGGAGCAGATTGCAAGAAAAATAAGTTCCGGGCTCAGTCTTTCAGGGTTCGGAACCCGAGCCATGTCTGCAGGGGGTGGTTCCCGATCCTCTGGATCTCCACTTACCTTCGGACACGGCTTAATAAGATCGCAGCGGGACTCTTTGGATGGTTTCCCGCGTTCCCGCATTCCCGTTTCCCGGAAGTTCGATCGCAAACACGCGGAGATTCCAGGAACTGAACGTTATTCCCAAAGAGAGAGGGAGAGAGAGAGAGAGAGAGAGAGAGAGAGAGAAAGAGAGAGAGCGAGAGAGAGAAAGAGAGAGAGTCGAAGCCATGCGGAACAGGGATCGCTTAATTAATTCCGATCAATCCATCCATTTGTTCGACGGCCTACGCGTTTCCGATGGCCAAACATATTATTTCTGTGAGAGAAAGAGAGAACGAGAGAGAGAGAGAGAGAGAGAGAAAGAGAGAGAGAGAGAGAGTGAGAGAAAAATTGACATAGAGAGAACGAGAGAGAAAGAGATTTGTGCTATGAAACTGTGAGCCAGAGGCGCGAACGTATTTTCGAACGATAACAATAAATTTTTAAGACCCATGCACAGAATTAACGTTACAGATTTAAGGTGATATCCTTCGGGAGGTTTTCGGGTACCTTCGGCGGACCGGAAGTCCTTCAGATTTGATGTGTACTAGTCAGGGAGGACGTGTGGATTCTGAGACTGGTTGGAACACTTTCGAAAAGACAATATTTAAATTCTTTCCTACGTGTTTTACACCGCAGACAAAATTGGCTTTCAATGTGCTTAGGTTAATTGGTACTTTTGTGACGCTCACCGCCATTTTAGCTAAGGGAGCGATGCAGTAGGGAAATAAATTGCACGGGCGTGGATTTTGTAGGATTACTTTGTTCAATAAAGATTGAATTATTATTCTTATTTTCTATTTTCAAGTATTTTGAATTCTGGGAAACTTCATTTAATAGATTCTGCTTGAACTATATACTTGATATAATATATACTTGACAAGTGTAGCGCATTTTTATGAAAATTTGTAGTGGAATTTATGTTTTTCAAAATATGTGAAAATGTTTCGAAAAACAATTAATCGAAATATTTTGTAAACACGTTTACGTATGAGAATAGTAAAAACAGTCCATTTTTCTTACGTGTATTAGCATTTTCTGTATTTAAAACTTTAAAACCTTCCGCCACAAAATTATAAGTTTCTCGTTTTTACGAGATGATGAAGAAAAATCCATGTTTGCAAAACTTCCGCAGTCAATTTATTATCCAGTGAGAACCAAGTCAAGGGAAGCTAAGATGGCGGCGAACGCGATCGAAAGCAATAAATCTCAGTCAGATTATACTTACATGCCCGTTGAAAGCGACTGTCGACAGAATCTATACGTATCTTTCCCGCAAAACTCTGAATCTATAACATGGTCGCCATTGGAACAAGAAGCTTCCACGTTCTTTTGGAAGACGTGAAATAAATCGACGGTATTCAATCGAGTGCAACATTCAACCCTTCTGCGGCGGCTGGGTCAATCTCGACCCACACTTTATTCAGCATCTCAATTTTCTGTCAGAAATATCGAGAATCATTCTTGTTGTGCTCGTAAACAGATCGATGCACGTTTGCAAATACACAGGGTGTCCCAATCGTATTATACTTTGTTTAGAATATTCTTATGTCAGATAATACAAAGTGTCATTTACTAAATAATTCTTAATAATTTTAATAAATTCTTCCGGAAAGGATGTAGTTTTGTGGCGGAACAGTGAACGGGTTTATGAACTTGCAAATGCTTAATAATTTTTGATGAAGCAGTGAAGCAATTTTGAAGAAAAGTTTCATTTCGATAAAAATTCAAAATTAACTCGACCTTTTTAAGCAGCACCATAATTTATTTTCACGTTCTTCAAAAGAAAGAACAAAGATTCTTCAAGTGAAAAAGTTACAGAACAAGAGTCGCCTTTTAATATGAATTTTCTAGTTGAAGGTCACCTCAAGATCACAGTATGATACATAATCGAACTTGTCTTGAAATCATCCACAGAATTATTGACTTTTAAACCCGTAACCTTGGCTCATTCAAAGGAAACTTTTTTGACAATTCTTAATAATATTTGTAGACCATTGAGAGCTGATCAATTTTTGTTCAAAACATTTTTTTAAATTCGAAATGTTACAATTTCTAAACCGTTGAAAACTGATCAACTTTAGTTGAGAACCGTTTTTGTTGAAACTACGGGAAGTGATTGAAAAATAGTTGGGAATAAATTTTGAATGACCCTGTATAAAAACTGTTGAAAGCCGTCGTGAGAGGGTTAATTGAAACGTTGATCCGCCGATGTAATCCACCTTGACTCTGTCAGAACCACCGTGAACGAACGACACGTATTTTCTAAATGTACAAAGGTGTATATTACATTACTTCGATTCGTAAACTGCATGTACATATTTGTCGGGGCCGCCGGGAGACACTTATCCGTGGGGTGGCCCTCGAAAGAGATATTTAGCTACGACGACGAATTCGGGGGGAAACGATTATAAAATCTAGAACAAGTTAAAAACCATTGAGACACTCCATATTTCTGTACCTCGAGGTATTTATTATTAATAAATTTATAATAGTCGGCCGGGCATCGAGAGTAACGTTACTGTAACATTATCCATTGAGTAATAGGCACGTGCTCAATTAAACCTAGCATGTAATTAACAAATAAACTCCGTTGAATAACATAGAGGTTTAAGTACAGGGAGGGTTGCAGCGGACTCAATTTTTAAACATAATTCTACGCACGTTACTGTCACCGTCGCGTTGGCAAATCTTTCCTTTCCGCGTGTCGATGCTGTGTTAACGATAACTGTCGATGGAGGCGGTTCTCTTGAACACGAATGAGTGCGAAATAAATCAAATGTTCTCAGTACATATCAAATGTCTCTGTATTCGTGAAACTTTGTTCCCCCGGCTATTCGTTTTTAGTTTGCATTTTATGGATGGAACAATACTAATCTAATTTTTGTTTTAATTATTTGTTTATGAAACCATTACCAGCATATATCTAACAATTTTCTGGTTGAAACGAGTCCAAACATGAAACAGTTTCGATCATTTTTCCTCGTTTAATCGACGACACAGTAGAACCTCGATTATCAGAACCGTTCAATTTTAAACGACCCATATACAGAACGATTCACTGTACAAATAAATAAAGATTCAATCTAAAATCGTAGCTAGGTAACTGTTATATTACCCAAACACCCACGTTTTACTGATCAGTTCGGTTAATAGAGGTTCTACGGTATCGGGGATTAAGCGAGTAAATACGAACCAAATTGCATCGTGTTTGGACTCATTTTAATCAGGAAAGCGTTACGAATGTGTTGCTAAGAGTTTCATGAAAAAACAATGAAACCAAATCAGATAAAGAAGCGAGTGGTATAAAAATTGTAACCCTGAGGGGAATCAATAAAGTATCTATCTATCATTGAAATACATATTCTTGCCCTTTCGGTTTCAAAATTTTCGCAATTCCGTAATTCCGGCAGCATGATTTCACCGTGGACGTGACTAGACAGCAAGTAAACGACTGTCCGAATAGTGATGGTACAATTACCGGCGCAGTAAATGGGACTTCGTTGTATTGTCGCCGGCCATTGTTATTCGATGGCTCGTCGAAAGTACAGCGACAATAATTATTTCGCGTTATTTACATTTATTTCCCGTGCAGCCGCTCCTGTCCTGATTGCACCGAAGGTCGCCGAATACTCGCTAAAACCAGCTGGCCAAATTAAAATATCCTATTACGATGGAACCGTGGAACAAGAACACCGCTTCCGGTCCTCGGTTTTTGCAAAACTTTTTTTTTGCGGAAGAGAACATCGCCTCCTCGACGCTGTGAAACGAACAACGAATCTCCTCGAACAGATTTCGGAGACGGAGCCTGCATAGAACAATCAAGTTTTTCATTTGTTTCGTAGCGGAAAATTCAAATCGCTGAGCTAACGGAGCGGAAAACAGCTTTGGACGCGTGCTGGGGGACTGACTAAAAGCGTGTTGATCATAATTCTATCAGGATTTGCTTTTTCAGGGAGCTGAGAGCAAAAGTGAAATTTTTATTTAATATTGTAACAGTATGAAAATCTTAAGAGTGTCGTTTTACGTGTTTTAAGCTAACATGTGCAATTTTCAGAAATTTGGAATATTCTGTTTATTCGTGACAGGAAACATTTTGATTGCCTAGGCTTTGCACAATATTTGTTATAACAGTGGAGCTTTTTCGGACCCAAAAAATCCTCCATCTCTGACTTGCTGTAACTTCGAGAAAAAAAAAAGGTACTATATTCTACCAGGGCTCGTTTTAAAGGGGAAAGCCACTTCTTTCTCGCCGACAAACAAAATTTCTCTGAAAGCCGCTTGACACGTGGCAACAAAGCGAAAAACAAACCCCAGTGTCAGCCGCAGAACATTTTACAAATTCCAACGTTCCTGCAAAAGAGTGAAATTTTTAGTTGCAGCTTTATCGTGAGGGCGGTTAAAATTGCACAGGGTGAGGGTAGTTGTCTCGGAAAAACGTCGGAGCCGTCCCTAATCCAGGATAGCATCGTTTCACTAATCCCGGACCTTATTGTGCTTGTCGCGCAGTTTATTTGCCGGAAGATTGTGGCGTTTCGCAATTAACGAACGAATCCCACAAAAATAAACCGGCGTTCTCGCGTTACGTATACAATTTCCGTCTTTTCCCTACGACAGGCACGGGGGGGGGGGGTGTTTTTCCGTGCCCGTGGCTCGTAAAGACTTTTCACGCCCATAATGAAAAAGAAAGGAAAGACGAGAAAAACTTCTCACGCCCGCAGTCGTCGAGCACCCTTCCGCTCGGTTCGCGGCGATTTTAATTCGTTGAAGCTTGAAAAAAGAGCAAGGAACAAGGCCGTACACACATTTCCCAGTGTAATCGTGTCCCGGGATGTTGTTAATAGTTCTCGCGTCCGTTACCAAATCGAATTGTCGCTGACTGCCTTCGACAAACGGGATTGCAAAGAATTATTCGCGATTGTCAACGTGGCGCCGATAAAAGAAGAAACCGTTGCACCGGTCCTTCGAAACCGTAAAAATCTGGGAGAAATTTATTTTTGTGTCAAATGGGATTCAATAGTTGTTAGATTGTCTAATAATTTGATTGAAGCGTTTATTTTGTATAAAGAAATCGTTTGTTGGCGTCTCTCGCCATGATCTGCGAATTTGTTAATGACTGCTAGAGTTTTCGAGACAACCACTCGTAAAAGTTTATAGTGTTATTTTAATGTTACATAAATATGACTGCAAAATTTCAGCTTGATGGGTCTGACCAGAATCTAGCAACAAATTAGCTAAAAATTTGCACCTGGTTTTTCGGGTTCCGTCGGGACGTGCGCGGTTTTCGGGAGCATAATCGCTACTCGCATGATTTCCAACGACCGACAGAAGAATAGGCTTCGTTGCAAATCGATCTGGACGCCTGTTTATCTCGGTATCTTCGCAGGTTTCGTTTCGTAGGGATTTCCCGATAGTGCAAGAAGTCGAGCAAAAAGAAAATTGATCGATCAGCTTCGATCGGCATCGTGTGCGTTTATGGCATTTTTACCAGGCGATTCCCTTTACACGTTCGTTCTCATTCAATGGAAATTGATCGTAGAGTCTCCGCCGGGGACGATAAGGTTTTAATAACGCAACTTTACCGGCGACCATTTAATACGATGAATGCCATCGAAACTTTTTAATTAGCGGAGTCGAAGTTTCGAAGTCTTCTCAAACGACGAGCAGTCATCCTAATTTACGCGACACCGAGACCGGCAATTTGTTGCCCTTTACATTGGAAGAACTTCAATCAATTCTTCTCGATTCCGAAAATAGGGGCTGTGGACAAAAGGCTCGCGGAAGCTATTAATTAAAATTATTCGGCTTCGCCTTCGTTAAAATCTACATTGTTACTTTCATGGTACGGTCCTTTGATGTTTCCAACGACGGCCGCGCAGTTGAAAGTTCAAATAAATGTAATTTCAATTGTCGCAAAATATCTGGGTAACGAGAAGATGATAAGAGTCATACTCGTGACATTTTTCTGATTAAAATGAGTCCAAACATGACGTAATTCGGAGCAAACTTGCTTGTATAATCCATGATTTTGGAGAACCTCTATTATTCGAACCGATGTCTGAATTTTCAGTTCAAGTTTAATTTAAAATGATTCGTATACAGCACAGTTCACTGTACAAATTGATAAATATTTAATATAAAACTGTAACTACGCAATTGGTAATAAATTCACATTTCACCGATTAATTCGGATAATCGAGATTTTACTATATCTTGGATTAAACCATCAAATGCGATACAAATGGTGTTGTGTTGGGTATCATTTTAATCAGAAAAATGCCACGAATACAACAAACAAACTACTAAAAATTTTGCTTCAGAGTCACTCGTGACGTCGACTGACAACACCATACTAGAGCCGTCACTGCACGCGGATAACGAGCTGTGCCGCCATGAAACTCGACCCAACGATACACAAGACTATTGTTTACACGATCCAATTGGAAAAATGTTCGCAGTGTTGCCGACGCGAGAGAGAAAAAAGCGTCTCTCGGCCTTTTCGTCCACATCTTGTTTTCAATTGGACTCTGCGATTAATTAATTAGTCGCGGGAGTTCATCCGGAATTATCGCACGCCTATCGTTCGAGGCTCTTGAATTGCGTGCTGTTCATTACCAAGGCTCTCTGCTCGTCGTACAGGGTATTAATTAATCATTCGCGACGAAGGCGTGTCCGAATCCAGTTCGAGCTTAAAGTCCAACACATGTTACGCCGCGACAATAGTCATTCGACATAATCTTCTCCTTTCGCTTACCATTTATCGAGAACGAGCATCCGGTGGGACGAACTTTCCAAAATGTGTACTAACACATTCACTCTACCGTCTCACCTACATGCATACAGGTGATTGAATTATTCGTCCATGTTTAGACGTGAATTTTTGCGGTTAATATTCGTCGTACCAAATTCGATTGATATCTGCTATTGTACATTTTAATATTTCAATTTTCAATTCATTGAAACTATTATCTTGACTCTGTGGAACTCATCAAGGTGTTGATAAGTAATTATTTTTCCAACGATTTTTGCAAGTCACACGGTCAATTAATTATTTCAGTCGCAGCAGCAAAACTAAAGTGTAAATTAACAAGGCGGTAGCAAGGAGAGCAGCAACAATTATGATCGTCAATGGCGACTACGACTATTCAGTAATAAGTCAATAAAAATAGTCTCCGAAATAAATAAACGTGCTGCAAATTGACGACCCAGGGGACGGTCACGTTCCACGTTGATTACGTATTTATAAAGGGCCGTCGATTCAATAGATGCTCGTGGTAAATTTAAATTGTAAATAGACGCATTGCAGATTTAAAGTAAAGCCAACGATAAGGGGGTAGGGTAAACGTGTATACAGAGAAAAAGGGAAAGGAGTGGGAGGACGAGAGAAGATGAGAGAAACGACGGCTGGGAAAATGATAACCGATCGGTGTGAAAGAAAGAACGCGATCTATTTTTCATTTTCGAAAAAATACTGTTCACGACGATCGCGTGAATCTGCGACAGCCGACGTTCGAGCTCGTTTCTAACTAACGTGTTGTGCGATTGATAGCATAACTGGCACACCATGAGTCCTGAAAATCATGCGGTACCGTATTATTAGACTGCGGATTCGCGATGTACTGTTATCCGTGATGCGATTATCGAGTCAGCTGATAGAACTGGTTCGAAACGTCTTCACGAGACGATTAGGAAAACTAAAAATAGAAATCACTTAATACCAGCATGAACAAAGTTAATTTTAGGCAACATGATTTTTATTTGTTACATTGTGCCGCAATTTCGCACTGTAACTATGGAACCAGGCAAAATAACTGGGTCCAAAATTTTATGCAATGAAATTTGTATTTGTTAATTTGTGCCATAATTTGACACTGTATCCGTGGAATCAGGCGCGACAACTGGTTTCAAATTTGCTTATGCGACGATTAATGAAATTGTAAGAATGCTTTTGTGAGTCCTGTTGCAATAGACATTGCAAAAATGTTTATGTAGATTCTATTGCAACAGAAACCTCGTTGTATCAAGATGAACGCAGTTAATTTTAACGCCGATTAGCGATAAATTCAATACAACAAGATTTCTTAAGCTGCGCTATAGTTTAACTCTAGAACTGCGAAATTATTTGGAACCAGTCGAAATAATTAGTTTATTCTTCGCTCTACGATTATTGAAACTGTTAAACTGTCTTTATGACTTTTATTGTAACAGAAGTTTCACAAAATCGGAATAAACATTAATTGAGGTGTTTTGCAATTCCGGCGTTAAATTTAATTGAAAACTTTTATCTCTTCTGCCATACTATAATTTAACACTGATTTAAAATTCTCAATTGAATTTTCTAATTGGTACTAACATTTACATTGTGGATCTCCGTGCATTTATCGCATGAGAATCTATACAAACTTGAAAATAACAATGTTACTTTATACTGTAGTCTAAAAAGATCTTTCAGTAGACAATTTTATGCTCATCTTTCGTTTTTCATAAAACAACCAATGAAAATAGGAATTTGCAGGAAGATCTGCAGTCTAGTGTACTATGTCAATCGCCAAAAATCGAAATGGACACATTCCTGTTACTTTTATAAGGTAGTATAAAACAATAATTTTTAGTACTACATGACTTTAACGTTCAATGGACCGTGAAATATCGAATCGCATGATTTTTGGGGCGTTGTGTCTTATGGGACGCAGAATGCTAACAGAACCGAAACCACGTGTGCACAAATGGCGTTTATGGCAGACATTGTTGGGCATGATTCCTATGAAAGTAATTTCTCTTTGGTCCCCGTTTCTAGAAAGTGATGTAGATAATTTTTATTTTATGTAAAAATGTACATATATTACGTACAATATCTCAATGAATTACCTTTTTGCGGTTTCCATGATAAAGTAAAATTTAATTGCTCGGTACTTCCAGACGTACAGCAGGAAAATAATTTCCATTTGGTCCATCCTGCTCTACTCTGGTTACTATTCATGCAAAATCTTGAACGTATTGACGTAGAAAGTATTGCCCGACACTGCTGGCAAAGGCGCGTGACACACTCGGAAGACAAAGGTCGGGAAGAAATGTAATTTCTGCGAGTTCGGTCGGAAAGTTTGGCGCCGTCTCGGCGTTTCCTGGAGCCAGCTCGTCTCGAGCGGGGGTGGTTTTACGTCTTTCTCGCCGCCCTCCCCCCTGCGTCGAAGAGGGGGACGATTCTCGAGGAGCATTTTTAGCTGGCGAACGGCCGAGACGGCCCCCGCATTTCCCGTATTCCCCAATCGCGTCGCGTCGTCGCGCCGCGGCGAAAACGTTTGCCTCTTTTTTGACTATCTCCGTCGAGAAAACACTGTATATTGTATTGTATATTAACCGAACATTAATCGACCAATTTCTCTAAGCTTATACTTCGATCTAACGTTTACATAATGTGAAGGAAACCAACTTTTTCTTTTTCTTCGTCTATTTCAATGTAAATATTATACTTTTAGAGGATAGATTTAATATTGCTACCGGATGCGTAAATACCTTTGATTGCGATTACAACACGTCGTCTTATCATCGAGGGGCCTTTCATGTACGAGTAAACATTCTGTAACGACCACAGATGTATTATGGTAATTCATTCGATCGATATATTAAAGATATTTCAAATCGTACCAGCGCATCATCTTTTTGTCCGTTTTATTCTTGCAGGTAGACTGCGGATATTTATGCAATTTATTTTATGAAACACGAGCCAGCGGAAGGTTCATTGTTATGTTTTTATTTATCTACTGATTCCTGCAATCGTGTATTTCCATTTTGCATGAATATTCGCGCTCTAGTTGTGGGTAAATGCATTGCAACCTTTTATTATTACCATTGCATATATGTTTATTTAGATCTTACAGTATAAATGTAGAAAATTCCCATATTTTAACAACATAGAGCAACTTAGTAGCATAGATTTATTGTAGGTTTCATCCTAGGATGGCGGACTTTTTTTACGATCACATTATTTATACGTATTTTAAAGGGTACTTTTTCCGAGATGCTTTAGTCTCCTTATCGTTACTAATAGAACAGCAATCAGTTAAAATTAATCGACAAAAATTTGTGTAATTAATTTCTGAAATATTTATTTTTATATTCTCCCAAAATTGACCCAGATATCCTAGTTTGAACAAAATAACGTTATTAATGAATCGATTTTAGAAAGTATTAAAGACATTCCAAAGTTTTTGTTTGATATTAGACTTAGAAAATTTATTTTTAGAAATTCTGTAAATATATCTTGGAACATATTCCAAAGGTCGCAAAGTTTTAATTGGATACTAGACCCAGGAAGTTTTTAAACATTGAAATCTGAAACACCTGCAATCCACTAATGATATAAAATATGTACTTACAGGATAAAATTTTGCCTAGATTTTTCAATTAACCCGGGTACCGCTATCCAAGGATTAAAAAGAATGGTTTGGGCATGTTTATGCTAGTTCTTCTTCCAGACGGTATCGTACAACTCGGTGCGCCTCTGCGAGAACGTCGGAATCTGAGCTCTCACTTCGTCCACGACTTTGAGGTCTGAGAAACAATACACGGTACTAAATAAAAATTCTAGAACCTCTTCCATACGTTGAATATAACACTCCAAAAATCGTCGTAGACACAATATATAAAAATTTAATGTAAACTTTGGCAATTTCACATTGCAATTGTACATCAACTAAATTTTAAGTTTCAATTCTTCAGAAAACGTCTATGTTTAAGCTGTAGCCATCGGAGAACACGTAGTATACAATAATTTTTTCTTTTAAATTTTCAATTTCAGATCGTTTACAAATGGCAGAATAGCATCACCTTTCACGTAAAAAATGTGTCAAATTGACAGGTGTGATGGATGAGGGTTAATATCGTAGTAATCGGGCAAGCCAATAAATTAACAGGAACGGCTCGTGGAACGAAGGGGTCTAAAGGGGCAATTACCTATATCGGCGACAAGCATGTCCTCGCCGGCATCCAGCTCGCGAAGAATCTCTCCCCAAGGGTTGGTTAGCTGGGTATGTCCCCATGCAACGTATCCTGGTGGAGAGACGCGGGCCGGCGACACACAAGCCACGTATAATTGATTGTCATTTGCCCTGGCACGTTGCAACAACGACCAGTGCAGCGGGCCGGTCGTCAGATTGAATGCCCCCGGATATATCAGCATCTGGCAACCTGACCAACAGAGAAAACAAGGAAATATGAAAGCACCGAACTGCACGGTCCATTTACATTTACAGTGGTGCACGTTTAAGTGTCCGCATTCCGTCCCGAATGGGAGAACTGGCTTCTGCGAATCCCTTCTCAGCTAAAACAAGGCTTTTTATTTTTCTTTTACCACGGCGCATATCACTAAAAAATTTGAAAAGATTCATGAACAATACTTATATTGATACATTGATACTGTAAAAATATAAATGGTGTCGCTCGTAAATTTCAATGTGAAATTTGCATTTTCCGATTTTCTTTAGAGGTTTTGTTTTTGGTTTTTTACAACCAGGATTTTCAAGTTAAAAATCCGAATTATTTGCAGTGTATGTACAATCCGAGTGTTTGATAGCTGTTCGATTTTTTGTCAGAATTTTCGCTTATGACTGGAAGAAATAGGTCAAAAATTAATCGCTACAGATTTAGCAAGCGAAAATATGTTAGCATCTGGGAACCTGGCGAACGGCGGAAATAGGGAAATATGAAGACAATGAGACACAGAACTCCTCGGATCACCTGTCCACCTTGTTCCTCGATTTACTTTCAACCTCCCGGGTACCAGGGACCTGATACCGAGGCAATCACGTCCCCATACTTTACTCTGTATGTACCCTCTCCCACCAAGCGTGGACTCGACACGAGATTACTTCTGTGCCCAATCCTTTTTCCTTGGACCTCTGGGGATATTTTACCGATAAGGTGAGCCGTAAGCCCCTGCGATTATTTATTTGATTTGTGTTGTAATAGTCTTGTAGGAACGAGTAAGGTAATTGAAATTGATTTGTGGTGGTAGAGAATGCTTTATTAATTGTTCCTTCTAAGAAATGATGCGTTGTAAGTGGATCTTTATGCAAGATAAAAATTGTCTGTAGTTGTTGCGAGAAACAGGAGCCACTTAGGAAATTATTAATAATTTTTTCAAAAGTTTATTAATTTGCAATACGTATACTGATAAGTTATCAGTGATAACAAAGTCCAAAAAAAATTATTTGTTTTGTTCTTGTAGCTATTTGAATAAACTATTTTTCATAGTAGTTGAACTTTCTGCGACGTACCTTTGTTTCTGTATAGACGTGCCATTTCCTCAAACCGGATGTCATAGCAAATTCCGATGCCTATTTTACAGCCCTTTGCCTCGAACGTGGTCAAAGAATCTCCAGGACTGAGGCAATCGCTCTCGCGGAAAGTCATTTTTCCAGGAATGTCGATGTCGAATAAATGCATCTGGAAACAAAAGGCAATTTATTTAAAGGCTATCGTGAGTCAATTTATTACCGCGAGTCAATTTATAATTCTGCTAGTACTTCTAATTTACTCATTTAGTCAATACTTCTAAGAACGTCCAGCTGTGATTAAAATTAATTATGTAATTTAAGACTATAATATTCAAATCTTCTAAAGAATTGCTCTTTAAACAATCTTGTAAAAAATTGTTCTGCAATAGAGTAGCGAAAACCAGTGTGCAACAATTTTGTTCAGGTCAGGAAAAGTTGAATGCACAAATCTTCGAAAATATCCACTTCGTTTGGTTCAGTGTTTTTCGTAATTTATTAAAAACGGACATTGGAAAAATAGCTTGTAAAAGCGAGAATTGTTTACCTTCCTGTGCTTGGCCACTAGAGTCCCGTCGGGAGCCCAAACAGTGCATGTGTTGTATAATTTATCGGATTCTCTTTCGGGTATTGTACCACCGATGACGTAAACATTATTCTTCTTGGCCGCATTCGACAAAGCGACGCTCGTTTCGCCGTCTGGAATGCTTTCCGCATATTTTGGAAAATGCGCTGCGTTCAATATAATATAAAAACATAACAAATTACCCGTTTGTCTGCATTTGTCATCCATGTTTTCTTAATCGAAACAATATACTTCTATTACGCGATAGCCAAGGTCAAGACGAGTTCAACGTCTCATGACCCTCGCGTAACCTTGGGCTTCATAATTTTAAAATATTGATTTTTCCAGAAGCATAAGCATCTCATTTATTATTGATGAAAGGAAGAAATATGAGGAGGAAGACATGGTCAAATTTAATGGGGTGAATATTATGATGAACGACAATATTTTCTCAAGGTCACATTTTTCGAGATTTCAAGGTCACCTATGTTCTTGTAAATGGGACCATGTAGTTTTATTAGTGTCATGCTGTAGTCGATTGAATTATCGATACTCACTAATCAAAAACATGTTTAAACTATAAAAATCAATCTAAAAGTCTGTCTCTCCGATGCAGTTGTTATATCTTTAAAAATTGCGCTATAATTTTTTACCATAAAAACAAGGAAAAGGGAGTAACTTATTGATATTCTCATGAATTAAACCACCCCCTTGTGGCGCGCGCGAGAGTTGAACCGATGGGGTGTGCAACTTGTTCGAGCAGTCTTTTAAATAATTTTCGGAGTGGAATTATCGTATAAGGTGGCAATAGAATGTTATTACATGTTCCATACAGCGAGTTGAAGCATTCCGGCAGTGCAACAATGTCAGCGTTTTGCTGCTTAGCGGTTTCGATAAAAGAAACTGCTCGTGCCACGTTCACCGATTTATTTTCGCCGACTGCAAGCTGAACTAGCGCCAAACGGAATGCTAAAAAAGTATGATTACTATTACACATTATTCGCGAAACAATTTTCAATATCTTCATTATAATATTCCAAAAAGAAGTAAACGTACATACTCGACATTGTTCGGGACCCTTGTTTGACGATGTTGGCACGTAACATGATACTTTTCGAGGTTATGTACGCTTACTGCCACTTTATCAGGCATTACGTAAACCGTCGTAAGATATGTAAATAAAGAACTATACGAAATATATCAATCACTCTCTTGCTTAAACCGCGGTTTCGCTTTAAACAAATAGGAAAATGGAGACAACTTTGTAAAAATAAGTTTTATTAGAAAATGTATATAAACAAAATTGTACAGTTCGTTACGAAAGTAAAACAACGGGAGTCCCCGCAATGTATTATCGTCTAGTGGACGATCGAGACCTTGACCTATCCCGCTTTTTGTGTTTCCGTTTGTCCGTGTGGTCTCTCGACTTCCGGTCTCTGGTTTTCTCCCTTTCCTTATCTTTCTTTTTGTGTTTTCTGCTGGACCTCTCTGGCGAACTATCTTGCTTCTTGTGCTTTTTTGATTTCTTCGGTTTTTTTGATTTATAAGAATCGTTGCTGCTCGATCTGCTTTTTCCTCCTCTCCGCCTCTTTCCATGATCGCTATCGTCCTCGCTCTCCGAATGTCTTTTTCTGTTTCTCGATTTTTTATCGTCGGTTTTACTAATTTTCTCTTTGTCGTGCTTTTTCTTACGTTTTTCCTCAACGAAATTTGTATCGTCTTCGTCGCTGCTTTTGGAATGCTCGGACGAGCTCGATCGCTTTTTCTTCACCAATTTAGGCTTCTGCTCGTTAGATTCCTTGTCTTTGTACTCTTCATACTTCTTCGCGTCTGAAATTAACGCCATAAAATACTAAAGGCTAAAATCTAGTATATTTATTGCGGTCCTAAAACGATGGGAAGGGACTTTTAAAAGCAGATTTTCAGCCAAATATCATGTAAAATTTTCAAATCTTGTACACCACTGATTCTACAATTTCAAACATTGTTTTAAAAGTCCCTTGACTAAACTCAGATATTCATACTAACTTAGAACTTTAGCGTTCTTCGCGTACTCCGACTTGCTCACAGGCTGTACCATGAATTCGCTCACGGATATAGTGTTTCCTCCGATAGCCAGCTTTATTATAAGTCGTCCCGCATCATCGTCGAATCCCTCAATCTGACCATAATTATTACTCTGCTTGCCAGCTATGATCTTCACGAATGTACCTTTCTCGATTTTCAGCTCCTCTTCCTGTTTTTTAGTGTCTGTAATTTCCTTCTGCAATGCTGCTTTGTCAGCGCCCAGCCCCATGCCTTTAGGACGCAGCTCTGGTATTGCAACAGACACCATTCTGTAACAAGGACGTTCAATAGCTATAAAATATAAATGCATAAAGCAGCGTCGATTTGAGCTAAGACTCGTACTTTTCGTTTTTACCGATTCCTTTACCAGGCTGCCATCCCATTCCCCTCAACATCGCCAGTCCAAAAGCATCAACGGGAATTTTCTCGTAGTCCTCTAGCGTTGACTGAAACAAATAATATCCATTGTAGTACAAATAATATCCCGCTCAAGCATAATTATAAAATTGTACCTGTTCTTGACCTCGTAGAGACTCTTCTTCTGCTATCGGCAGAGTCAGTGCCTCTGTCTGAGTCCCCTGATTATCGTCAGATTTTAAATCTGCTATGATCTCCTTTGCAGCCTGTTCTTCCAAGGTAATGACTTTATTCTCATTCTCTTCTAGCGGTTCCTGTTTTACTTTAACAATATCTTTTGGCAACGCATTGCCATTGGTCAGCTCTGAAACATCTTCTTGTTTGATTTTTATTGTATCTTCCTTCGCTACCTTGGGTTCGAAAATATCGGCGTCGATTTTATTAACAATTCTATCGTGCCAGGTTTTCGAACCCAACATCGGGATGATCAACGGTTCATCTTTCTTCTCTACTTCACTGTAATAAAGAATTATTTAAATGGTATTTCATTCGAGGATCTGATGTTTGGTTAGCTTTATAGGTTATGTTGGCGTCGTAAATTTGGAAAAAATGCTACTTACCCTATCACTTTGATAGCCTTCTCGTCGAGACACTCTATGTAATCGACTTTCTTCGTTTCTTGAGGAACATTAGTTTTCAAAACGGGCTTTTTAATGGATTTCGCGAACCCGAACGAGATTTTCTTCCCTTCTTCTGCCATTATTCCGTTTCGACGACACGGATTTCTCGATAAACACGTTCAAACCATAAATAAATGGTCACTTAAGTTATTTACATTGGTTTAACACTACACTCCATTCAATCGATTAATAAATTAACTGCAACATTCTACATTTACTATCACTGCCTCTGAACGTTTGGAAAACACAACGACGAAGGACCACTAACTTATTCGTAGTAAGATTGACACACTCTTTATTGAAATGAATGGGGAACTAGTAGCCGTGTTTACATGAACGCGTACGGGGCATATTTCCATTGAAAGCGGTAGCTGATAGGTTATTTTTCTTAAGTTAATTTACAATGATTTATTTGTTTAAAAATGTTTTTTTAAAATTGTTATTTAAATAAAAAATGTATTTTTGCAAACTAGTAGCTTGAACTAGTACATCTGTTGGAATAGTTACAAGAAAATTGTATTATGAGGATAAAAATTATCGGTAATTATCTTTTGAAAAATTGTATTATTTTTTATCAGAATTGTTTCTACCTACTATAAATTACTGTAGATTGTTAAAAAAAATGAGCAATAGAGCCATTTAAGAATAATTTTTAGAAATAGAACTATGTGTTTTCTCAACAATTTTCAAAAGGGAATTAGTAGTTTCAAGAATTATTAAAAAAGAAAGGAAGAAAAACACTTTGAAAAAGACTTTTCAATAAAAGAAGGAAATTGGCATTTTGTGAATGATTTTAAAAATTTTATTTCGCTTCCAAGGGAGCAACTTTTACATTTTCAAAAAATTTTTAATTTTTAATTTATATTTTTATTTTTAAGGGCCGAGAATTTTGTATACTTGATCTTGCAACTATGTTGATTCTACTCTACCCTAATTTATGCACCACAGCGCGTGACTTTACCATTATGCACCGTGTCGTTCGCAATTTATTTGAAATCAGTCTACTTACAGACCAAGTTCATTATCTTAACTTTGTTATACTCTGGAAATAGCAATATATAAATGTAATTTAATTACTGAAAAACATTTCTTCGATTAATAATCATTTTTTGAACTTCCACAAATTTTTCGTCTTTCAAGAATATTTATAGACAGCAATGAGCTATAACTTAATTTTAAAAAATGAAAAAATGATTCCATAAAACATTGAAAGTATTCCACTCGATTAGCAGTAATTTTGGAAAAATCTTATCCACATTAAAACATTTTATTTTGGGCCATCCGAGACATATAGAATCAGCAAATCGACACTAATTGTATGTTTGTATGGACCCGATGTTTGTACAATCAATAATACAGACAATAGGCAATCCAACAATAGCTGCAGCATCGTATGCATAAACACACACACACGCGCGCGCGCGCGCGCACGCAGGTTGTGTTAATTTTCCCCTTTCATTAATTAAGCTATATCGCTTTAATTCTATTGCGATACTTCATTATCTGGGGTAGTAGATAATTATTTATTGGAGCAATTGGACCAAAATAATTCTTCAACGAATTTACACAATTACTACTTTGCTCTGAACACGATTAATCAACCTGTACAACTAACAACCTGAACAAAATGAATAAATCTGTAAAATTAACAACCCGAACAAGATTCCTAGATCTATAAAACTTGGAAAAAATAATGGGAAAGTCACGAAAACAATTTTTTGGTCGCATACTGAAAGAAAAAACGTCAAAGACAAATTAGCTTGGTGTCTGGAATGTTTTTAGGAGTAACTGTAGTGGACGCATCTCGGTTCTCCGGCAGCGCTGAAAGAGGAAGTCATTCTCTTATCTTTCGGTGCAAGAATTACAGTTAAAATCAACGACCAGTTGAGGACAGTAGTCACGGCTTGTGAGTCGAAGTGTTAGCGTGTTTCAGAAGCGATGGGACTGAGACTTGCTCAACATCATAGAAAATATCCCCATAATCTCCGATTTTTGAAACACCACTTATCTCATATGTGTTAAGGGTCTATGTAGTTGACAATTTAAAAAAGACATGATTTTCAGGAATTTTACGAAAAAATCGAATGATTCTTTTTTACTAAACCTACTTTTTAGAAAAACAGGTCACTCAGATTTTTCCAAAAAAAAAACTCCTGAAGACCCCATTCTTCCTGATTATTAACCAGAAATGATTATTTTATTCAGACGACTGTGACGCAGTCATTTTTTAAGATTTTTCAACAAAATAATTCCCAAAAGTATCACAATGTATTTCGAACAACGTGTTTGTCAAAAAGATACATAGGTTGGTCAGATATTTCCGAAAAAAATGCTGAACATCCCGCTTTGTAACCAGATAGTTAAGCAGGCACGACCCTTAATATCGATTTCGACTTGTTCTAGTGTTAATGAGCAGGTCGTTGGATTTGTCCCACCACTAGCACGTAGTCGCAGGCCTCCAGGTAGAGGGGTTAGCGTGTTTTAGAGGCGACAACAGCACGGCATGCAGATACGAAGCCAGGGTAAACCGGGAAGCCGTAGTCCGCGGACCATAGTAATCGTAGCAGCTCCGAACAGTCGACGACATTCGGAAGCCGCGGACACTCTGGAATCCAGGTAAACGATTTTTCTCTCAGACATCGCACAGACATTCATTCGAAAGCTCTTCCTCCAGTTTGAACCGCAATTTCATTGACTGCGTCGATCGTATGTGGGTTATGTGGTTCCTCATCTACAGCGGGTGATCAAATTAATTCAGTCAAATACATTTTCAATATTTAAGAGCCCGGTCTTCGTAGATTCGCGATAAGGTAGGGTGACTACATTACCGTAAAAAAAAAAAAATGGTTTTACGTGCCTCAAGTTTCCGTCTTTATATAACAATATTTTGACGCTGGTAAAGGGCTCATTCGAAAGGGGAAGGTTCAATTTAGTGCGCGCTGGTCAGGAGCTGCCGAGATTAAGCAGATATTTGGTGATATAATCGTTAGAAGTAGGCCAAAAATTGACGATGCGCATGCCGTGGAATCCAAGCATTTTTGTGCCATTGGATGAGTTTTCTGGACGAAATCGAGAGCAGCGCGCACTAGAAAATATCTCCAGCTTCAAATTCAGCTATATTTTGTCTTGATTCTCTGCGAAATAAAGCGAAAAACTTGAAGCGCGTTTCTGGCGTCAGAATTCCTAATATCGATAATACAGAGCAAAAAATGTGACAAGTTTAGTCACAGCATTAAGACCCGTCGGATCAAGACCAAAACGGATCTTAAGTCTGTGTTTAAAGGCTGTGAATGGAAATTATTAATTAAAAAGTCACGTGACTATCCCGGGCCCTTAAATCTTGAAAAATCCATTTTGTAATTGCGCGGTGAACAGGCCGCGGATATTTATGTAAAGATCTTCCGTCGGTTGTAGAAAAGAGACGTTAAATAAAAACTGTATTTCTTCTGTTAAAAATGTTGTGCAGATGAAAACAATGCAACTGTTGAAATTCTTCTAATGATTTTATAGTGTTTTGTGTTCTAGTCAGTTTTGCATTAATTCATAAAATTCAATGATTAATGGCATAGTCTACGGCGCTGTTAAATATGCACCTGTAATTTTCAAATACTTCATATTGTTAACTTGTGGTTCTAATACTTTGATTACCCACTGTAGAAAAACATTTTCCACGCAATTTTACGTTTAATTTCAGTTTCTGTAAAACAGGCAATCAAAATTTATATTTGCACAAACGTCTGCAATCTAATTATATCTTTTCATTGTTATTAATAATTTAAACCCTTACAGGTTTGTTTAGTTATTATCTAGCTATAATTAAAGATCTGAGTACAAGAGCAGGGTAAGTCCAGATTTTGAAGATTGTATAAATCTTATATATTTCAAACAATGAACACATAAAAATGTGTAGGGCTTGAACAAGTACAATTTTATCACAAAATGGACTTGCCCAGTTTTTGAACGAAGGTCTCAAATTATTATTACTTAAATTATATTTGACAAATGACATTCCTTTATCATAATCAGGTGCCTTTGAATTCTCCAAATCCTGAAATCTACGTCCAGTTCATTCCAACAATTCGTTTCATTTAAAAAAATTCACTATACTTTCCATTTCGAAAAATACAGTATACCATCATCACCCTGAATATCGTCGATCACACTACTTCACACTTTATCTTCCATCATCCAATCTCATTGCCAAAATCGCACTCCCAAAGCAGCAATTACGTCACCACCGAAATATGGTGGGGAATTAAAACGGTCCACGGTTTAACTGTAAAACGGTTACCATAATCGCGCGATTGTGATGCTAACGGAGAAGATCCTGCAGCCGATTTGTTCCGCTAAGAAGTTCTATCCTTCGCTTCCGTGTTCTGTTCTGCGAGGATAAGAACGAATGCAAGAAGCTATCGTTCTTGGAAACTTTTGCTTCGATACGGTCCATCGATTTGTGAACTAAACGACGATCAATCGGTGATAATGCTACCGTTCCTGTTTTCTCTAATATCAATGGGATAGATAAACGTATCCATAAACTGTTTTGCTGTTTCGTCGTGTCTAACTACCCGAAAAAGCATCATTTTCAAGAATTGTTTCTGGTGGAATTAGGGGACCCTTTGTTAAACCAGTAGATTATTTGAAAGTATATAATACTGATTAGTACTGGATTGTACTAATTCTAGGAATTGTTTCGTTGCAAAATCTGAAAAAATTGCTGACTGGCAGCCTTTCTCTTTAAGACAGAGAAATAAAAGAGCCATGCGGAAATTTTTTTTAGAAAAACTGGGAGACATTTTTCTAAAACGAGTAAGTTTTTTGCAAGCAGATAGATTGTACCGATTCTAGGAATTTTTTCGTTGCAAAATCTGAAAAAATTGCTGACTGGCAGCCTTTCTCTTTAAGACAGAGAAATAAAAGAGCCATGTGGGAATTTTTTTTAGAAAAACTGGGAGACATTTTTCTAAAAAGAGTACGTTGTTTGCAAGCATATAGATTGTACTAATTATAGGAATTTCGCTGTAAACATCGACTCCAAATGTGTAATACAGAAAGTCGACAGTATATTTGCAGTCAGTAGGAAACAACTAGCGACCAACGATCGACATTTCGAGGGACCCATTGTCATTGAAAATTTCGCAACCGGAATCGGTATCGACAGAATCATGCTGTGCGCGGGGTGCATTGAACTTGTACGCGCTCTCTCGCATAGTATCAACAAGTTGGATTCTAGTTCGATGCCACCGTAAATGTAGTCGAGTGAACAATCGCTCGCGACCGGATCTACGTGTTGCCCGGAACTCGGTGTATAATACCACGGAAACGGCCTGGGAAATTATATTTGTTATGGGGAATCGGACACTGGCCGCCATGCCACCCGAGGACGATCTCATCTGACCGCGCGTGGCTACCGGACGGAACGGTCATTAAACGTCTGTCGCATAGTGTTCCTTTTTTTCATAGTTCTCCCTGCCTTCATAGTTCAGTGAAAGCTTCGGCTGGCATTCATCCTCGATACAGTCTGTTGACAATTGCAGCCGTGCGCGACTATTTTTCTCAAAAACCTACAAAGTTACAGAAACTCTATTTGAGAACTCACACCTGGTCCACTGTCTGAAGAAGCACAGATTTTTCAGATTTTTTTCTGGAAAAAGGGGCCTTTCTTTTAAGCAAGTACATTGTTTCAAAGTATATAGATTGTACTACTTGCAGGAATTTTTTCGTTTCAAAATATTTAAAAATGGCGGAGTAACAGACTCCCTCCCAGAAGCTTCGTTCTCGATTTTTATCTGTGGGGTGTTTAGGAATTTTTTTTGGAAAAATCTAGTGGGTCTTTTTCTAACTGATTAGGTTGTTTGAAAGTATACAGCTTGTACTAATTGTAGGAATTTTTGTATTGCAAAATCTTTAAAGTTGACTTGTAAAATAATTATCGTCTGCAACCTTATGATTCTTCTAGTATTAAGGTATCATACAGCTTCCAGATTTTTAGAACAAAGAAAACGAATAATAACCTGCTTATGGTTCCTGTTGGGACAATTTTTAGGTAAACAATGCGGCTGCTCCTCTTTCAACTGTACCCGCTACTATTCTTTCTGACGGGTATCGTCGCATCTGGGGTCGGCAAAGCGTGGCAGGTGCTGCCATACGCGACTTATGCTTGGGCTCACCCATCCTTGTCACGATCAGACTCTTCTGCGTTTGAAGTTCGCAGCGTGAGCGGCGTTGGTCGTCTAGATTCTCCAGGAAATGCTCAAACGGATCTCAAACACGACAAACTCGACAATCTCAACACCGAGCAAATAGAACCGAACAGTCTTCCGGTGCCTTGTTTGCTCGGTCACAAGCCGCAGGAAAGATTCCAACGATTCCGGTTGACTCCTGACGATGAACAGAGGAACAGAGATGAGTAAGATATGCAGAGAAAATATTTATAGTGAAACACAACGAAAACAATTCGTTCATATCAATTTTAACAAGCATCTGTATCAGTGAAACAATTGACAATTAGTCCAAAAATTGGCGAAACCTTTTTGTTTATAATAATTTTTTTACGAAATTCTTATTGGCGTATCCGTGGCATTTTTCTGGTTAAAATGAGTCCAAGCACGACATACTTTGGAACATGATTACTCGTTTAACACTTTGGCTGGCAAACTAGAAAATTCCATAAAATCAAAGTAAGTTATTTAATGAAATAAAAATTAAAAAAAATTTTAATGTAGGATATGGAGTAGTCCTCCAGCTTACTTGCATTTTACAGATCGTAATTAAATTTGGTACAATGAATATATTAACGTAAAAATTCATTTTAAAACCAGGACAAATAATTCCGTCACCCACGTGTGGGTGACGTGGCGGTCAACGTGTTAATTGAGGATTTAGTGGAAACTCGAATATCCGAACCAATTTGATGCAATCGATGTACAATGTCATCTATTGGACAAATCAATAAAGATTTAATCTTGCATTACAGCTAGGTAACTATTCTATTATCCCAATATGTATGCACTAGTAATTAGTTCGGATAATCGAGGTTTTCCGGTATCGTGGGTTGAACAAGTAACAATGATCCAAATTGTGTCATGTTTGAGCTCATTTTAATAAGAAAAGTGTCACGAATACGTTAGCGCAGGTGCCATAAAAAAAATCACACGAAACAGAAAAGTACTTTGACAATTTCAACCTCAACATTTTTTTCAACCTTTAAATTTTAATTTTTTTATTGAACGAACCTGATTAGTTAGATGTTCTTGAAGTTCAGGGTCAATACAGACTCAGATACGTTAAAACAATATTAGAGCACACATTTTATACACTCTTTTTTACTATTCTTGTCCAGAAATCGAGACGACACAGACGACTCGGAGATCAACGATAGGATCTTCCAAACGGGGATCATGATGACAGTCCTTCGGCCCGATGGCGGCCTCGGAGGCATCACAGCCAACGCAGGCGGTGGCGTGTCAAGGGTCCGAAGGGATGCTGAGAACGAAACAAAAATGGAGCAAATCGCAACTACGAAAAACGTCCGAGAAGGTCGCATGAGTTCTCCGGAGTCTTGGTCCTCGCAATCATTGTCCGTCGAGTTTCCTCATCGAGGCTTGGATCAGATGATCCAGCAGACAGAGGAGGACGAAGAGTCGCCTAATTCCAGAAACTACCAGACTCGCAGAGCTGACTTCGTTACCAGTCATCATAGGCGCAGTTATGATTACAGGGACGCTAGAGACATGCCTGTGTCCAGAGGATACGATGACTATGATTATTATAGGAACACGCCTAGAGATCGGGAGTATGATCCTCTGGTTTATCGGAGGAGGTATAGTTATTATTACCCTGATCGTTACCGAATGGAGAGGAACTACTATATGCATGTGCCTCAGGAAAATTCTTATTACTATGACAGGTAAAAAAATATGATTCAATTCTGTCAATTTAGATTGATACTCATTACATTACCTACTGAAAATTATTTGGTCATTCCCGAGTCGCTAAATCCTAGTTATTCCTGAACTGAACGAATGTATGGAACGAATAAATTGTAGGTGGTACAGTTAAGTATCTCTAAAAATCGTAGTGAACGTCTGTGAAGAAGAATGCATGGAACACCAAGTTCTTTTCAATGCTCTATAGCACTCTAGAAACCTAACACAGTGTACTATACTTCACCAGATACCGAGACGAGGATCTGGACCTCTACAGAGGCCCCAGACCAACGCCAAAACCAAAGAGGATCATCTATTACGCGACACTTCCTGAAATAGTCCGTAAACCCGTGGACCTGAGGAACTACCCCAGACCCTACGAAGCTCCAAGGACACCAGGAGCCAGGGACAGGACCTACAAACGCATTCCTGGTAACGTCGATCCCAGTGGTTACCGTTTCAGACGACTCTACGATGCTTACGACTCCTATCTCAAGAGGTCCAGCTTCGACAGGCCTTATTCCTACCCTGACGAGGACGCTAGACGCAAGATGGCGATAGAGAGTCTCAGGAGTAACGAGCCAATCGATCAGAGCACGGACAGGAAGCTGGCGAACCAGGTGTCCGTCAGGAACGATGGCAAACTGCCTTGGCCAGTGCAGATTGGAACCGAAGTCAGCGTTAAGGATGACGACAGAGTCCCTGGCAGGAAGATCTATGGGGACAGTAATGGCTATGAGAGATTCCAGAGTGCTCAGCTGCAGAAGGCGCCGGATGCCACCGGGTCCAGCGAGCTGCAGAGCGATAATTGAGAAATGGTTGTTTGAGTGGTTCTTTAGTATGCGATTGGGTTGTATTGTGAATCGACTTGAGGGTTTTAAGGGGGTATTCTGGTTTTCACAAATTTCTAGGATTTTTTCCAGACGAACTATCAAACCTTTTGCATTGGGATTTTCCACACATATTTACTGGTATTTAGAGCACACGTGTGATTTTTTTCCAATAAAAATAATCAAAATTCTATCAGTTATATGTTTTTTTATACAGTGTGTTCTGAAATACATGGGTCGACGGTCGCCATAATTCCAGTCTTTTCTACTGGAAACAAACTGGTCATTTTCTTGAAACAAAAAAATGAAGTTGTTTATTAATCAGTGTGAACGTAGTGAACGAATAATTTTGTGAATTTGTGTAGAGTACTATGGGATTAAAGTTAATTAGGAATTACCAAGTCGATTCATTTTTCAATTCGATCAAAGTAGTCAATTCCGAGGAAGCCTTTTTCTGATAATTGTTCACTTTGATACGCTGTCTTTTTTATTATTATTAGACTGCGGGTTTTACACATTTATCACTTAAAACGAATGAATAAAACAAGCTGTGAAAAAAAGAGAAAAATAAAAAAATGGTAAAAGTATTTTTATCTCCAAGATAATTAAAAGAAACGATACACTTTTATTTTATTCCTATTTTTTACGATTAGCTTAGACAATTTTGATTTTGCATAAAAATCCGCAGTCTAGCAATGTTTATTGTACTATTGTGATCCGCGGAGTTTCCGTCACCTTTCCTAAGCATTTATTGCTATTTATAACTCGTGCGACTTACTCGCGGTACTCTAGCCCCATTTATCGATGGTCGTCATTCGAATTATACTTACCATAGGAACATAATCGCATTTTTACTACCAAATACATTCTTCTAAAACATGTACTCGTTCACTATTCTCCCAAAATCAAATTCTCATGCATCAGGGGGTTTAGTTTTTTTCTTCACACGAAAAAAGTGTTACAAATAGAAACAATAATACATTCAATACGAAACCATTAATCAAAATATTATACCGTACACTTGTTCCTTAATATACAAGCGAACAATTTAGAAAAATGTTTATTTAAAAATATCGTTTAAATTGCTATTCGTAGATCCTCCATTACGATTTCAGTCTTCTCGTTGCTTTCTTCAACAAAAACTTTGACAAATTTTCGGAAAAATTTGTTTTTGTCAGTATGCGGTTCAATTCCAATGTCCAGGTATTAACCTAGTTTGCAAATGAATTAGTTGTGGACGTAAGATTGTTGAAAAAATGAATGTATACGGTGTTTATTAATTATCTACAATAACTGCGATATGTTGCAACTACAGTCTCGATGTATGTAAAAATGGTGTGAAAACTTTTTCGTTTTGCATTATATTTTTACGAAACTTTTACTGACATATTCGGGTAAAAGCTATAAATATTTCATTTCGGAAAAACTCTACAAATATGTTGTTAGCAATTTTAACAATTGAATTTGAAACTTTGGACTCTGAAATTTTAAGAGTAGGTATGCAATTCGTTTTAAATGAAATTTTAGGTTCACAGAAAAGTTTCTTGTACCATCACAGCTACCGAGAATAATTAACTAGCCGGTGACAAGCAGAATATACTGAACTTAATGATAAATTTGTTAATTTTCAAGAACAATTTACCGAATTAGGTGTCTTTCCATTGATGAAGCCTGATAATTCTTCTGGTGTCATGTTGAGAATATTGCACGCGGTTTTCTGAGCCTCTTTTTCACTAGGCTCATCCTCTTTTGGATTTCTCTGCTTCTCGTAATCGCTGTGAGAGTCGCAGAGCCTCCTCAAGAAGTCCTGGAATCGTTAAAAAAAAGAAGAAAATTGAAAATAAAAATCGTTCTCAACAAATCAGAATTTATTTCTCAATTTCTATGAATAAATATATTTTCGTTTATACCTTTATGCTCTTCAAATACTCCACGTTCTGATTTTTCGCGGCTGATAATTTCGTTGTCATTGATCTAATAGTCTCCTCATAGTTAGCTCTCATGTTTTCAACCTTCTGTTGCACTGCGTCGTCGAACTTTTTACTAGTTTGCGTTTCGGTCTAAAAATAAGACAATAAACATGCAGAATCAATATTGCACTCTGTCTTTTATTGCATCAGTCGTGTAATTATTTTAAATTTAATCATATTTATTTAAAATATTTAAGTTGGCAGGAAAACCAATGGACATTATTGAACATTCATTGTAATTCAACAATTCTTCTTTTATTAATCTTTCGATCACCGTTATTGTTTCACTATTTTCATCCATTACTCGACTATTACGAATATTTTAGTAGTATAATTAGTATTATTGATTAGATATAGTTAGATTAGATATAGTTACAGCTCTGTTCCTTCGAATCGAATATTTTTATCATTTAACACTTTTCCTGTTATAAAAAATAAACAAGATATTGAATAAGCTCAAATTAGGTGTGACAACTTTGTAAAATTTTTTGTCAATTAAGGCGTTTTATAAAAATTTATAATTTGTTAAAAGACCAACTTTTTTTAATACTATTGATTGAAATATCTATACCGGGTACCTTTTCCATGTCAGTCTTCGATTTCTCATTGTGAGAAAGCAGTTTGTCCTTTTCGCTGTTCAAAATGGAGATCTACGGAACAATGCTCATTAAGAAGAGAAAATATACCCATGAAGTATTTAAAAATTTTCATTTAGAATATCCACCTTGGCTTTCAGTTGCGAATTATTAGACTTCACCGCTGCAATCTCGTTCTGCAAATTGCTAATTTTCGACAGAAGTTGGTTCTTCTCCTTGTTCAAGTCTGCCAGCTGGCTTTTGTAGCTATTCAGCAAGAACCCCTTGTTGGCGTTCGTGGATTCTGATCTTATCAACCTAAATTATTCAACTTATTAACTATCATTCTAGATTGTTAGTCGATTTCATTACTAGACTACAGATTCTTACACTTATGACACATCTAAATTTATAAAATACACGAAGAAATTTACATAAACTCAAACAATGTTTACAATACTCTACTTTTATTAGAGAAAATCATTTGAACAACGAAATTACCAAGAGACCACAAATGCAACAAACAAATTAAAATTTTTACTTTATCTAACAATCTCGAACCCGGAAGTTCAAAAAATTATGAAACTTTGGGAATATGTAGTGCATATACAGCTATGTATTACGCAATTATTTTTTTGCTGCCGAAATTCATTATTCTGGGGTGAAATCGACTAAAATTCGACTATTTTTCAATTTTGCGTTATAACTGACAAACTGTAAGGGATAGGAAAAAAGCTTCCAGACAAAAGTTGTTTCTTTTAACGACGAACATCATCTGGTAAAAGAGTCATCAATTGCTTATACAATTAGAAAAAATTGCCGAATTTTCAAGGATCGATTTTACTCGCCTAAAGTGAATTTAGACAGCAAAAAAAAATATCATCCCGAAAGTTTCATAATTTTTCGAACTTGCGGATTTGATCTATGTTCGATCGAAGTGTGAACACACTTGTTTCTCAGTTGTGTGATCATGGTAAAGTCCTCGTCCGCCTTCTTCTTCAAGTTCGTCAACTCCCTGCTTCTCTGCATGTCTCTGTAGTGAACAGCGTTGCTTTTCTCGTAGTTCTCCTTGCTGATATTGTTCTGCACCCATTCCTGAGTGTCCTCGATCCTCTTTCGAAGCTCCAGGTTCTCCGAAATCAATTTATTCAAGTTGACCTCGCTCGTGTCCATCTCCTGTTGCAGTTTCTTGAAGCATTTGTGGATCGATACGCATTTCTCCGTTTTGCTCTTCAGGGCTGCCCTCGTCTTCATTAATTCTTGTTTTAATTTGTTCGATCTCATCACCACCGTTCGCAACTGACAAAATTGTTAAGAATACACTTAAAAATTTCTTTCCCTCTTAAACAGTTTTAGCAGGTCGAAGGTAATATATTAATTCTTTTAATCTTTCTGTTGTTTCAAACTGGTAGCTATTCGTTTTTGTCACAAATGCATAAAATCCGCAGCCTGATGACACTCGATGCATTTACCTTTTTGCGCAGTTTGCTGAAGACATTCTCGCGAAATCTCAGGCGTTTGCTGCATTTTAGTTGATAGTTGTTTCCCCGTTTTTCAGCCATGCGAGGACCGAAATTCTCAAGGACAGATGTGCAGATTCGAACAATTCTCTCTTGAAGCATCTCGTTCTCCTTTCGAGCTTCCGATCTCACGTCCTCCAAAGTTCTGCAATATTTTAGTATATTTTAGCTTCAGTTAACATTAAACTATTGATATTTACACGTTTGTGGCTTCTAAAAATATGATTTTCAATTTGAATCTACTTGAACATGGAAAATAGTATCTATCTGTCTGTTTTAGCTTCGCGTTTGGAAATCCCCTTATCGTCGCACATCCATCTATGGCATCTTGCATGTACGTATATCTCAATTTGTAAGAATTTGGAAAAATTGACAAGGAAGAATTACCTTTTGTACTTCTCTTTCGCCATCAATTTTTTCTTCAGAGCTTCGTCAAGATCCATTTTCGTCCGACTGAGTTTCTGTTTGAGTTCCGAAATCATCGACTCGTACCTAGTAATTAAAATTATTGCTGTACACAAAATATACAGTAATAAATACAGTAGTGCTCACGTAAATTTGCAAAGATCGAGTCCCAAAGTGAAATTCTTGCTTTACAGTGTAGTCTTTCTCTTCTAGAAATTGACTCGAGTACAGTTCGACTTAGTAAGAGAATAGTAAAAAATAAACGTGCAATAAAGAAAATTTAAAATGTAGTAATTTTCGTCCTACCTTTTCAAACATAGTGCCAACGGATTGCTGGGATTCTTCCGATTAAAACGAGTCTAAACACGACGTAGGTCGGACTAGTTTTATAGATTTGATGTAAATGACGTAATTAAGGACATAGGTATGACGAGTATCATGAGGTCTGTAAAAGTAGACGAACATATATCGTGTTTGGACTTGTTTTAATCGGAAGAATCTCAGGAATTCATTGGTACCACATTCGAAAAGGTAAAACAAAAAAGTCAGCATTCGAAATTCCAAGTGTACAAAACTAGTCCGACCTACGTCGTGTTTGTACTCGTTTTAATCAGAAAAATCTAAACAATTCGCTGGTACTACGTTTGAAGAGGTAAGCCAAAAATGATCGAAGTTGAAATTTTCTTCATCGCATAATTACCTTTTACGCTCGTGATATCTCTTTGGAGGACATCTGTTTCCATTCCAATAGTTTTATTCTTTTTCCTTGTCTACTGAGATAAGGCTCCTCGGGGCACTAACTGGTGGGGGAAGAGCGGGGATGGGACTTGCAAATATAAGTGAACAAGTAGCGCGGCATCCTTTTCGTTGGATATTTTGGTTGATATTTGGAAGTAAAGGATTCAATGAAATTTAAGCGAGCACTACCGTATCAGGCTTCGAGGAACGTATGTCTCGCAACGTTCGCGAAATTCCGCGATCGTAGGAATGATTGTAAAATTTCCCCGTCGCGTTTGACACAGGAGAAATGTCTACAATTCCCGCACGAAATCGCCGGCCAGCATATTACGATTTACGTGTTGGAATTTCATCGGATACTTTTATGAATTCCATTTTATCATCGAGCGGCGTGCAACGTGCACGCGTCCACGGAGAAATTCGATGAATCCGGATGCAATCATTTCGGCCGCCTCGAATTTTCGCCAACAGCCGGAAAAATCGGCAGGTTTTTTCGATTAAAATAAAAAAAAAAAGAAGTTGAAAAAAGGGAATTTTTTCGGCTGTTTTTCATTGGCCGAACAACTCACTCGGTCTCCTTGCTCGACGATGCTTCCACCTTTGTCCATCGCTCGCTGTGCTGATTCGATTCGATCGGTCGATACCGTGTGCCGGGAAAACAACGGAAAACGTTTACGTTAACAGTACTCCATTATCCGTCGAATAGCGTTTTCGAAAGTTGAACGGGCTTTTTTTTATTCTTTTAACCTGGCATTGCTCGTCCGAGAAATATTTAACACTAAACTGTCGTTAAAAATGACCGGTTTTAAGTTTTTCATTTTGAAATTATTGAAATTATACAGACGCATTCACGGGGAATGATCACGTAAATTCCCTTATTGAATCTGACATAATAAAAATCGCACACAGTTGCAATAAATATAATTTTGTCAATTTAGTGTTAAAAGGGTATTCTGGTTTTCCATTTTCAAAAAACATCAAGATTTTCAATTTCCTTTGAAGGCTGTTACCGAAATGAGAATAGTGTACTGCAAACTGGAAGGAATAAAAATTAATGTTCACACACCTCGGTGGCTCTATTGACAGCGGACAGTGCTTCCGCTATCAGCCATTGGGGTGCCGGATCTTCATCGACGTTCCAAAATGTCGAGGATCGTTTCTGCTTCAAATAAATGCATGTCGGAGACGACTGGTTTATATTTGCAGCCTCTTCGGTGATTTGTAAAGTTTTTGGCTCGATAAATGTTGACGAGGTTTGCGTGAAAGTTGTTTTCGTTTCGGTGTCAAATTTTTTCCCTAGAGAAAAAACGGTTCGTTTCGATTATTTTTTTAAATTTTTGCATATAATCCGCAGATTAAATATAACGCAGTAATGGAGTATACATCAGCAACGTTATCGAACGAGTAACATTATCGTTCTGAGCGCTGCTGCTACCTGGTGCAATTATTCGCTTCTACTTTCTGCTTCTCGTTTGCTGCGCTGGTAAGTAAGGAATCTCTCAGGTCGATATTAAACGAGAATGGATTGACAATTTTGCAAATTGTCGCGACATCAAAACTCGTATAGTAAAATCAAGCTCTGATAAATCGACTATAGCGATCACTTCAAAATTCATTCGAAATTCAACCGAAATTAATTCTACATTAATTCTATAATTAATTCCCTTAATTCCGGGGGAAAATGATCTGGAAAATCGATAGAAAGTTTCGCAACATTAAAACTCGTATAGTAGAATCAAGCTCTAATAAATCGACTATAGTGACCACTTCAAAATTCATTCGAAATTCCTCCGAAATTAATTCTACATTAATACTATAATTAATTCTTCTAATTCTCGGAAAAACTGATCCGGCAGATCGACAGAAAGTTTCGCGACAGCAAAACTCGCCTAGATCGTCGACGGCGTGCAAAATAAACGGAACGTTCGCGACACAATGGAACGATTAGCCCGAGAGAATGTTATTCGCAGCAGCTGGGGTGCGGGAAACGAGGAAAAAATTCGTTAGCAACGTCCGGTCCGTTTCATAAAGGAATTCGCTGGTCGGCCGGTGTGGGATACACACCATACACCATATACCTACCGGAGGTTAAAGAGGACGACAATCGGGGACATATGGAGGATCGTAGCAGAACTACGCGTTAGGGTACACATGTAACGCCTTCAAATTACAGAGTGGGCAACCTCCATCCATCACAACTGGGGCCCCATGGGACTCACGGTCCCCGCAAGCACCGCCCCAACGTTTAAGTCGTTAGCAATTTCCTGCGCGGGACTATTTTCGGGCCCAAATTCCATATGGCCCGATAATACCCGATAATACGGCCATGGGAGATTGGAGAAGGGATCTTCGTCTCATCCCATAAAATGGTACGCAACCATCGGATTATGGGATCATTCGAGAAAATAATTTCTAGATCCATGCATCCTCGTTGCTTTCGATTCTATAGAAAAATTGTTTAATGCGTTCGACGATGGGGGATAATCTTGTTTAAACTTGTCGATTGCATAATTATCCCTCCCCCCTTCAAAATAGTGAAAGTAATTTAATTAATGAAACCGAAACGGAAACAAAAATTTGTTATAGTGATTATTCATTTAACCTTCTTTTTATTTTTATTTCTTTAAACATACCATAGCGAACTCATTTATATAGAAAAAATTGCACTATTTAGTTCAATAGTATAGTAAAATATTTCTACGATTTCAGAAAGATTGGTTCATTGCATTGTTTAAAATAAATTCAAAAAGGCTCACATTTTACCCCACTATTGGGGCAAAATATAAATAGTTTGTAAAAATACCAGTCGTTCCACGCCGAAAGATCGTTTAATTATATTCGTTAAAACCGCTCGGGGATTCGGGAACGAAATTTTCCATCGGTTCGTCCTGTCTGGCTTGTCTATCAATTATTTTATAGCTAATCAACTCAAATTAAAATGATCGTGACAGCCAATTTATTGGAACGCGATTTCAGAGAATAACGAGGCACGAGTGACATCAGTGATGGTAGTAAAAAAATTCGTTGTTCTATTAATTTTAATAATCTAGGATTCTTCTGAAGTTTTTGATATTCTATATTTGATTATACTATATTTTCATGTTGTGCACTTTTCTGCAATTGTAATATTCCTTGAATAATTTGAATAAGCCGAAGATTGTTGATATTGTTGAATAGGTGAAATAAATTTATGTTCGGTTTGATGGGAATATTTCAATGAGAGACACATTGTCAATTTTGCAATCGAGACAGACCATTTTTGTTTTGCATGAAAATCTGCAGACTGATCATTAACAATTGTAATAATTTTCAAGGCATCGATATTTTGAAATCAACCGATTCGCTATTTTAAATTTAACTGGTTAGAAATGGTGTATAATATTTGAAAAGTCTTCTAAAAATTCTCAAAATTCGTAAAATTCTCAGCTTATTAATGAGGAGAGTAACCAACTAAATAATTGTCGCTAGACAAGCTCGGCATTAAAATTGTCTTAACAGCTGATTTGAAGTCGAAACAGCCAATTATCGGCGAATCGCTAGTGCACAAATTTCGCAAAATAACGAGCGGGGGAAAATTAAACGAAAGCCACGTTCGTGCTCGTAGGGCATCACGGGGAAGGTTAACGAACGCAATGAGATCGGCGTCGTATGTGCACGCGTGTGCACACTGTATACATCGAGCTTGGGAGGGGAGGGTAGGGGGGTAGGTCTGGCCAATAAAACGATCACGTTCAATAAAGTATCGCCGATTATACGGAGCAGGTTGCGGGTCGGACGGCAAATGGAATTTGTTTGTCAATTAAATGGCGATGCCGAGGCGAGTTTTCCCTATACTTTGCCGGTCGGTACACTAATTAATTTCCACGCTCGGGTTTACTTTATTTACGCGCGACAGGACTCAAAATTACTGCCGGAGAGTCGGTAAATAAAGCTAAAAACAGCTTGCCTCGTATCGAGTCCGGGACATCCGATGGGAGGCATTGTGCAAACGTTTATATTTTTCTTCAATGATCCTTCAGAAGCAATGCGCCTCCATTTTCACGGAGATTATTATACCGTTCAATATAAGAGGACCTGCCCGTCGAAGTAACGAATTTTATATTTATTCACAATTTTTATTATTCCAGTCTTGCTTTTAATTAGACTGCAAATGCCTAAGGGTTTCCTTTTTTGGGACAGAATACTCAAATCGGAGTGTTCAGTGGCAGAAGACATTAATTTCTTTGTATTGTTTAAAAAAATTCACGAAAGTTCATTAATCTTCTAACAGCTTACATCAGACCCCTTAACGACTGGTCGAATAAACGCCCCTATAGCAAAATTATTTCTACCTCTTTTCGTCTGGAAAAATTGGATTATTCACTCCAATAGTATAGTAATATATCCCTAAAATTTCAAAAAGACTGGTTTATTATATCGTTTATAATAAACTATCAAAATCCTATTAATTTTCAGCACTATACACCAAGTTCCCTCCACAACGACTAATTGAACATAAACCCCTACAGCAAAATTGTTTATAGCCCGTTTAAACTGGAAAAATTGAATTATATACATAAATAGTGCAGTAAAATAGCCCTACAATTTCGAAACGCTGCGTTCGTTGTATTCCTCAAAATAAATTCACAAAGTCTGATTAATTATCAGCAGGTCACACCAGGTCTCTCGGTAGACACAACGAAAACCCTTTCGAATTTAATCAAAGTTGCAATCACAATAAAACTTGTAGCTCACGTTGTTCACCTAGCCTCGATTATCCAAACCCCATAGACATCAGCTCGTCCCGTGCCCCCCTCCCCGTAGAATCTCGGAAATCGATTCGCGTCGCCCAGTCGAATGGGACCCCGGCGCAGCGTTCCCCCCTCCACTCGGTTACTATGGAATTATTGTAGATAATATGTGGATAGTTAGTGCGCGATTAGTCTGTCCAACGGATTATATTCCTCCCCTTTTCATTCCCGTGGTGCCCCGGGGGCCAGCAGCGCCGTGATAAATGACCGAATCCTTTAGTGTTTTTTACCCGCGGACCGCTTAGCTGATTCGTTCCCGTACCCCCCTCTACCCTCCTGTACCCTCCTCGTAGCCCCCCTATGGCCCCCCTATAGCGTCATGGTGTCCCGGAACCGTGGTTTCGCTGGCCGAAGGTCGCCGGCACAATTTCGCCGTAAATCACTGCAAATCGTTGACGTAAACGGAAAGGGTAATTAGATACACTTACCCGCGATAAGCCGCGCTCCTTCGACGTTCACGGGCGCCCTTCGATCTTCCAATGGGCCCCCCTCGGTCTTCTGTAACAATAGTTCCTTCACTTTATTATTAATCTATTCGGTCGATTTGATTCGCTCGATTAACGCGGAAATTATTTTAAAGTGGTCGGTGGATTTTTTTAATCGGCCACGACAACAGCAATTTCAATCGCGAACGAACAACTTACCCCGAGCAACCTGATCTAATCATTTTGTATAGAATTTCATGATGAAAGATGATTTTTGAGATACAGCACAAGTGCGAATTTATTTCCAGCGAGTTACACGAAGCTTCTTTCTCGACGACTAGCTGAATACGAGCAACCATAGCAAAATTATTTATAGCTTCCTTCAAGTAGGAAAGCTTGCATTATTTATTACAATAGTGTCGCAAAATATGTCTAAAATTTCAAAAAGATTGCTTCAGTATATTCTTTAGAATAAATTTGCAAAAGATAATTATTCTACAGCAGTTTAGTTAAAAAGGAAAGGCAAGAATTATTGTTTACAAAACAGTAATTTGTAGAAGACAGTTGGAGAAGTATGGTTATGTTCTTGAATTTCTACAGTTGATTTGGAATTTCAGCTTGGTTGCTTCATAATAATATATTTGTGGTAGTCTAATGTTGGGTCAACAAAATATTAACTAACCCTATGCTCCATCAAATAACCCCAAAATAATCCCTGTTATTGTAATTATCATTTATTAGCATATGAAGTACGAAAACTTCTCTAGACGACGAGTACGCGTTCTACGGATCTTATTTGCATAATTCTACGCAGGTATTTTGAAGCATGAACATTATTTATGATCGTAATCAAAATATTACTCTTCCTGCGTCATGTGTAATGAAATTTTGGAGAAACTGCTTGCCGAAGCAGCTCAAACCTAATAGGGAACATAAAATCATTCCTGCATTTAATTCCTAGAAATAGTTATTATAATTACTGTAAATGCAACAAATCGTGAAATTTTTGACGCAAAATAAATTTACAAAATAAAATACCTACATTTCCTGCCTTTGTCGATTCACATCACATTCATTCTAGTCCATCTAATCAATTAACTGTTCAATTTTTTTAAATCGTCTACTAGTTTAATCTACTTGTACTTGATCAATAAAAACAATTAAATTCATCGAACAAACAAATCTCTACCAAAAATAATATTCTGGAATGCAAGATCTTATCAATGGCACAGCCTCCTCATAGAAACCAAAGCGTTTTTATTTACTTTTTATTAAGTGGTAAAGTTAAGGGTTCATTCACTGGACAGGTCAGCCCACCCAAATTTTTTGACTGTTTTCCATAAAGAACTGTCTTTTAAAACCTTGCCATTAGTCAACGAGACCAAAAAGCAGAATTTTATAATGCTGTATCGGGTCTCGCATTACCTCACCAAAATTTACACACCGATTTTCATATCAGAATTGCAAAACGATTGTAAATATACTTTATGTAACCTCAAATGCTACACTAAAAAATATTTTCAGTAGAAGCCGAATTTTTACGAAGATGACGGTGCGGTTCTTCCTAGTCTGAGGAAACGGTGTACTGCTCGGGTATTTAAAAAACAAATAAAAAGAAGATACCTAGATGCTCGAGCATTGCCATAAGGGTTAAAGCATCGTTTGAGGGCCCCTCTATCATCTTCCAGAAACTTTCTGGTCGCAACATCGTTAATCCATTGCCTGTCCAGCATCCGCGGGGGTGGTTTGCAAGGTACCGAGGGGTTTTTGACGGCAGACCAGCAACCGGCGTCGCCTAATTTCGAGGCTCACCGTTGTTTATTGTCGAATCCTTTTAGCCGGGAACTGCTCGTAAGAAGTTCCATCGGAAAAGCCGGGCGAAGGAAAAACCAGAGAGGGGAGGGGGGTGGAAGAGATTCCGTCATTAACGCGACCGACACCACCCCACCAGCACCCGTCCTCTATAACGACGAGGCTCGTATTTCGTTCACTTAAGAATCCGCCGGGATCGTTACCGTTTTAATGCGTCGACTCTCCCCTCGAATCGGTGGCACTCGCCGCTACACGGGTTGCCTCTTCTTTTTTTCATCGGCCGAATTCATATTTTCATTTCGGCGCGTTAATGAACGCCGACTCGCCTTAAAAGTCTCGCGTAAACCAAAATATCGCATTAAGATGTACGCTCTCCTTAGCCGGTACCTTGCCGACCATAAAGAAACCGAGATTCTGCTTCGTTAGTGGTGCGACGACATCGTTCTCTACTTATTCTTTTATTCAATTTGTGAAACAACGAGAGGAACTTCTGACAACTGTTTCTGAAATACAATAATTTAGAGGTGTCAAGTACAGACGCTTTTCTTTCATTTCGTGTCGAGGAATGTCGAGAAGCGAGACAATACTGATTCATCGACAGAACTTCTCAATCTTTAATCATTTATTTATGACAGTTTCATTGACATATTCGCCAGATTCTTGTGATTAAAATGAGCCCAAAGACGATGCAGTTTGGATCACGTTTATTCGGTTAATCCGCGATATAATGGAACCTCGATTATCCGAACGGACGAACGATGTTTTTTCTCGATCAAGTTATGCTTCGAATTATGCCGTGTTTGGACACGTTTTAACCGGAATAATGTGACAAATATGTTAGTAACAGTTTCACGCGCAACTGATGGAACTTTCATTAGCTAAAATTATTTATGTTCTATATCTTGTTATCCAGGATAGTCTGAGGTCCTTTTTCTTCAACTACCCTAATTTTTTCAAAACTGTTGGTTCAGGGAAGGCCGCCATCCGTCACATCTCATTTTCCAAAAAATGACAGCGCTTCGAAACGAAGAGAGGGAAACGCACGTTCGGGCGACTGGACGGGAAAATTAATTTTCCCCGGGACTCTCGATTGCGTTTTCCAGCGGCAACGTTCTGAATAAGCGTGTATGCATTTCATCGGGAAGCGGCCAGAGATCCAGATTACGGGAACGGCTTTCAGCGTCGGCCAAGCAAACCGAGCTCTAGAAATTCCGTTTCGAAGTGGACATTCGTTCCGCTCTTGCGCGCGATTCGCTGGCCTAGGTCGCCTCATATTTATAATAGATGTGCCTCGGTGAATACCGCAGGCCTCGAACGAACATAACGTTACGAAATGGCAAAACCAGCCGGCGGGGATTTCGCGAGAGAATGGGATAGAATGGGAGAGAATGATAGAGGTACGGCTCGTTAAAGACACGCCCGTGGAAAACACGGGCCGCCGGTCCAGAGCCCGTTTGACATTAAAATCGCATTTGCCGCTTTTCCGCGGAATCCGCGAGCGGTTTAATCCATCGATTACTCCGGACGATGTTGCTCGCGATGCACGAACAACATTAAATTGTAATTTAACCAACGACAACGGCTGCGGCGGTGGCGGCGGCGGCGGCGGCGGCGGTGCTGAGCAGCGTTGCGCTTCTCCTAACGATAAGTGACTCCATCGCGACTCGGAACGATCACGAGACCGATTCCGCGTTCGTATCCGTTTCGCGTGAGGTCCCGTAATTCGAGTCCCGCGATTCGACTCGCGGATTCGTTCCTTTCGTGTATGTGTATCCTTCGTGTTGCGCTAGTGCGCGCTGCTTCAGAAAAATCGCGAGATTGAATTCGCTCGGATTGCTCGCAGCGTTTATAACAGCCGCGCATCAAGTTATTCGATGCACGAGCATCTTCACGTCGTTTCGATAATCGTGAAAGGCCTACGCTCTCGAACGACGAACAGATGCTTCGTTGAAAACTCATTTTCAGAGGGACGACATAGCCTCCACTGTCCACGGTCTTCGGCACGAAAAAATTAACTATGTCTCGCTGCGCGGAGATTTCGTCGAGCCGATTAATCATCCGTCCGAGGGGCAGAAGAGTCGATCGGGTCGCAGAGGATCGCGCGTTAATTCCCGTTCCGAAATCTCTGGCGTCAGCGGTTTTGCGCGTCGCGTACTCCTCTCGCCGCCAATAACACTCCAATCAGAAGCGACGCTCGCAACGGAGGAAAACGCCACGGCGAAGCGCATATCGGATCCTTCGTTTCATCGGGGCTCTCCAACGAGAGTACACCTATAATTTGTAACGTGGCTCGGGCACCGGCCTAATGGAAAAATGCGTTCCGGCCAATTTTACGCGCAGCCGTCAGGCGGGTTATTGGCCGACGCGAGACGCACAGGTAGGCGGCAGTGAAACGAGAGGAGCAAGGGAGGACCCTGGACAGACGAAACCCGAGGAGACCTGGTCAATAGGGACCGTCCCGTAATGTTGCGAATCTAGTGTCTAGGTACGTTCGTAATTTCCTGACGAGCATCTTAGCAGCTTTGCCCTTTGTATCTCCTTTGTTCAACCCTTTCGCTTGTCGAACCATTTTGTTCAATTTTGTAGCCAACAACTCCCTGTGGTTTTAAGCATTTTGTTCGAAATGTGTTCCAAGAGACAGTTGGTACTTTGTCGGCGGCTGAAGTTGCACGAGGGAGAAGGAAAAGCAAGGGGATCGTTTCCGTCCTAGGCCCGCCAGAGAAATGGAAGGTAAGGCCATCTAGCGCGTCTTGCCTTAGACATTGGGACACCTGAAGACTATTGAGAACGGTATATATACAGGGTGTTTCACCTAACTCGATAGAAAACGATAGAAAAGAATGTCAGGGAAAAAGATTAGTTGGACAACATAAACACGGTCGGCTGCAATAGCCGGGACACTTGAGGCGACGCGACGGTCCCAGGATTTTGGGTGTCACCGGACACCAACTCGAGACTCCTCATGAGCAGGTCGTTGGATTCGTCTTGACCTCGGCTACCATATAGCGATAATAAAAATATATCATTTCATTTAAAAAACTTCGATGACCTCGAAATCTCAAAAAAATATAATTTTGAAAAAATTTTTTTGCCTATCATAATATTTGCCCCTCTGAACCAACCAATGTTTTCCTTTGAAATGTTCTTCTATCATAAAAACCAAAGGATATTTTAGGTCCTCGAGTTAGGTGAAATACTGTATATACATATAGGAATAACATATCAGTTGGTAGCGAGAAAAATTATTTTTTTTACAAATCAGCCGTGTAATACAAAAGTGACGCGAATCATTACGTAGCGTACGGAAATATGTACGGTTTCCAAACAACCGATTTTGTCTTCTGTCTCTCTCAAAAGTTAGTGCAAAAATAACGTCTTCGTACTGTTTGGAGAATATCTGGACGTCACCTGCAAGAACACGTAATCGAAAATAAATTTCACGACCTTTACAAACCTTCCGAAGGTCACTGCAATGTCAAAGAATCATCGTATACTCTTCTCTGTGCCCTTTTAGTCGGAAACCTTTTTCATTATATTTTTTAAGATACGGAATTTTGTCGAGATAACGGGCCCTCCGACGCACTGCGCGACGAGAACGAACATGCGAATTCCAGCGCCGTGCGACGTGGACGGTTAAAACACAGAACGTACATGCATCCTGTTCCGGTTTCGCTGGACGTCCTTTTGACAAATAAATGTTATCCGATATAGCGCGCGCGGGTGCCTCTGTTCCACGATCCCGCCGACAGAGTTTCATTTACGAATCGCGGCCCGTGGAACGGGATTTAAAACCGACACGGTATCGCTGTATCAGCGAACGGGGGTGGTCGACGTGGAGAATGGGGGAGGGGGGGGGGGGATGGGGGTGGACGGTCGTTGAACCGTTCACGGTGTTCATTTCAATTCGCCTCTAATTGAACGCTGTTCAATATTGACGAGTTAAATAATTGTCTTTGGAAAACTGAGCCCGGCCGCGTAACCGTTAATCATCCCTCCTCGGGCTGCTGGTCCTGTCGTTTTGCACGCGATGCCGGAATAATTCGCGACCCGACGCGCACTGGCAAGTCTGGCCGAAATCCTGGCCAAAACCGAGTATTTCTTTTCCGTTCGAAACATCGCATTTTATGTAGGAAATATTATGACTTAATGTCAATTGACAAGAATCCAAGAAGAATCCGAAAAATGCTGATCTCGCATCGAAGTTCGAGAATGACTTCGCCTATATTTTGGCAATATCAGTGTATGGGTACAAGTATTGTTCATGAATTTTTTCAGATTTTTGGTGAGGTGTGCCGTGGTAAAAAAAAATATATATATAAAAACTACTCTTCTCTAAACTAACGTAAAATTGAACTTTCTATATTTTCAATACAGTTATTATTTTATATTTTTCAATACAACTTAAACAATAAGAAACGTAGTAACTTTCACCTAGTAATTTTTGCTACGAAGGGTCACAGTGAATCAATGTTTGCAGGTTCGATCGATGATTGTGTTATTCGAATAAAACAGAATTTCCAATAGCCATTCGACAGCGAAACGATCAGTCGTTTTCAACAGCGCGCAGTCAGACATTTTCGCGATATTTTCTCGGGGCTCGAGCGGACGTCTCGTCCCGCAATGAGACAGCGTTAAACGTGCCGGGTTTTTACAAATTACCATCACAACAAATTACCGGGCGGGACGACAATCACTGGAATACACGGCGCACACGATGATATGTGACGCGCATTATTTGCGGGTTGTCGCGGCCCTCGCGTTCCCTTCCGCGAGACTGGCAGCGAATGACAGGCGAATATTTAATATTTTTCGTTTACAGCGTCGCTGCAAACATTTATCCACGCCGCGCGTTGTTTGCACAACCAAAATGCGAAAAACAACGTTCCCGTCGGCGCGCTCGTCAATTTTGCAGCCGTGCTTCGAGCTGATTTGTGCTCGACATAATTAATTCGCTTCTTCAATGCGATTGAAAAATAAATAATTCACTTTACTATTGGGTCGTCTTTTTCAAAGTTTCATCAAAATGTCGGAAAACCTTGAGAAGGATTTCCTAACGTCGTTTAAAATAACTTTTTCCTCAGCGACAATTTTCGCCTCGGGTTTGTTTGAGAGTTATCAACGGAACACACGAACCAATCAGAGGGCGGATACAGCGGACAGATTCTGGCTCGACCAATGGCAACGCTACTCGCAGCTGGACCTGCCTCAGAAATCGGAATACGTTCGCTATAGTCGCGTCTGATTGGTCCGTGTTTTTCGTTAATAACTCCATAACGAAACCGAGGCGAAAATTTTCGCTAAGGAAGAAGTTACTTCAAATGACCTCAGGAATCACCTCTATCAACATTTTTGGGACACCCTGTATAGGGAAGGTCGGATCTCAAATTATGTCCTATTTAGTTTTGCAATTTGGTTATGTTCGATTTTGACTGCGGATTTTATGCATTTATGATAACAACGAGGCAATTTAAAACAGTAAACAAATGATAGTTTTTTGTGAAAATGCAGCACTGCAGCTTGGATCATTATTCTGGCGTAGGTGTGGACAGCTGAAGATCAACCATAAATTTCGTACTTTTTCTCGAAGCATGTTGCTCTTGTGGGTTTAACAGTCTCCGGGAAGCCAAAGGTCGTACCGATCGGTAATCCCGAAGTCAGTCATCGGCAGCCATTTAAGCGTGCCACTAATGGCCGGCGTCGTTTATTGCTCGTCTGGTTTGATTAACAACGACGCTGGCTCGAGAGAACGAACAAGGACGACGGATAATGATGATGGCCTCGAGATACGTACTTCTCATTGGCTCATTGTTTTCGAGCTTTTCGCGAATTATATTAGCGTTCGTACGAGGTGTAAATCTCGTTTGAGTCTCAAAATTTTCCCACCCATCAAGCCATCGCTGCATATTAAAAATTTACAATACTTCTAAAATTAGCCACCTTAAGAATTCCCATTGCTATCACGCAAATCTGTTAAAAAAAGAGAGATAAATGTAGAAAAACGTGTTCTTCCACTATCAAAGCAAAAATATTCTTTATTTATAGGTAAAAATGTGCGAAAGAGCTAAAGAGATTTTGCTTCACACGAGACTTTCAGAACGCGTCGCTTCTTCAGTTCGGATAATCGAGGTTCCACTAAACTGTGGATTAAACAAGTAAGTACGATCCAAACTGTATCGTGCATGGGCTCATTTTAATCAGAAAAACGTCACGGATATGCCGGCGAAGGTTTCATAAAAAAATAATTAAGAACAATCAAGATTTACCAATAAATTAATATTGCCTCGACGTTTCGTTTACTCGTCATTCTTTTCTACATTCCAGCGGCATGAGATCGAAGAGTAACGTGTATAAAAACATCACGAATATATGTCGATTCATTCAAAGAATGATAAGAAATTAAACAATTTTCTCACCAGACTGCAGATCAGTCTGATAAAAATGATTTACGTTGATTATGAGAGACAGAGGTTACATTAAAACGTATATTTCCACCTTCAATAATTTTAAACAGTCAAAAGTAATGGGACAGTGCCCTTAAATTCAGTCCTTTCAGTTTTCTATTTGACTTCTCCATTTTTCCGATCAACGCAGAAGATCCGCAGCACAGTTATGACACTTCAGCGGCGAATTTTTCGTATTCTTAAACGAGAGTGCTGTTTCACGCGATGGACTGCAAGCGTACGCCACGGCGCGAGGAAGAGGAGGTCGGAAGCGAGTCCTCAGCATCGTCCGCAGCGAGTAACAAGCCAGGCATTCTCGAACGTAAAGATGTCTCGGCAGTCGGCTCGGTTATATCTTCATTATAAGGCCCGGTCAGAGTTACGTACTGGAGCTTGGCGGCCTCGTGGTGCTCAAAATTATGCGCCGCCCGCAGTTATCATTGCCTTCAGGGTCAGCCGCACGAATAATTGGCTTCCACCCATATAATACCGGTCCGCGGCGCGGCGGCACATACGGACGCGCTTATGGCAGTCGACGGCATCGTCCCACGATCATCTCCTCGCGTTCTAAGCGAACCATCATCGGCCGATCCCCGTTATCGAATTAAAAACCGCCAGCTAACGGGACGCACGCTGATTCGTTAAATTGGAATTCGCATTTCTGCTCGCGATCTCTCGAAAACGAGGATCGAGGACGGGTATTGTGTGCAGGAGGGATCGCAATTTGGAACAATCTGCAAGCTCTATCCTGTTAGTTTTTATGTTTGTCCCTTCTACATAACCTATTCTACAAAACTCCTCTAGGCATCCTCTAGGGACTAGATTATAGTTGCTCCGCGGAAGCTCATGCAATTTTTCTAGACGAATTTTAAGAAGCAAAGAAAATATTTTCAGTGGTAGTAGATATTTGTGAGATATACCAGAATTGTGATAAGTTCTGTCGAATGTTAAATTCTAGCCTTTTTTTAACATTTTCAGAGCCATAGATAGATGTCCGAGTTTATCGAACCTGGCAGCCTTAGGTGAGCAGAAGGGAGGCAGTTAGGCTCTTCTAGGCGAATAGTGAGCATCTCTAGACGAAGTCGTGGCTCGGCCCGTGTCCGGAACGCTCGCGTTTTCTTACGAAACGAACGGAATGCATAAGTATTTCCGGCGGAGGGAGGATTCTCTCGGTGGCGACTTCCGGCTGCGAGGCGAGCTAGTGTCCCTAATTACCGTGTCGGTTCATGAATACGATTGCTGCCGCGCGACTCTGTCCCCTCCTCTCTCTCTCTCCTTCTTTATTTCTCTTTCTCTTCAGGTTGTTCTGTTCGCCTCGACCGCGGCACGGAAGCTAGCGTGGCGTCACCGGTTGTTACTCCGCTCATGAATTTATGTATCTGCATTCTCCAACGCAGTTCGAGGCACCCCGATGAAGAAGAAGAAGAAGTAGAAGAAGAAGGATCGTCCTCTCTTCTCCTCTGGTGTGTTCTGGCCGCTTCCTTACCCTTTGGCACGCCTCGGTACCCTCGAACGATGTCGCGGATTCGAGGCGGCCGGATGAGCCTGACGGTTCCCCGCTGCTTTATTCACTGCCGTGGTCCACGCAACTGGAACCGTTCGCCTTTTTTTGCTGTGCTCGCCTTTGCCATTATCAACCGCCACCGAAGGATCCTCCGTTTTTTCATCGAAGATCGAAACCGAGCCGTTCAATCGGTTTTCAGGCTCTAATCATTAGGACTCCGCAATTCACGATAAGGTAGAGTCACCACGTTACCGACAAAAATAGGCGAAAAATGGTTTTACGTGCCTCAACTTTTCGCCCTCATATGAGAATATTTTTCGCTGGGAAATGGCTCATTCGAAAGAGGAAGGTTCAATCTAGCGCGTGCTGGTCGTAAGCTGAGATTATGCAGATATTTGGTAATATAAGCGTTAGTAGTAGGCCAAAAATTGACGATGTGCATGCCGTGGAATCCAAACATTTTTATCCGATGAGTTTTCTGGGTGAAATCTAGAGTAGCAACCGCTAGAAAGTGTCACCAGCAACAAATTGAGCTATATTTTGTCTCGATTCTCTGCGAAATAAAACCAAAAACTTGAAGCACGTTTCTGGCCTCAAAATCCATGATGTCGGTAATACAGAGCAAAAGATGTGACAAGTTTAGTCGGAGACTTAATCTGTGGATGTTCATGCAACTTCCAGATTTCGAATTTTGCTAAGTCTTAAGCGAAATGGAACGAAATGCATAAAATCCACGATCTAGTCGTTGATGTGGAAGTATGGTCGCAAAAATGCAATTCCTCGAACGTGGCAATTCCCAAGGTCAATTGAAGTAACTTTCTCCTTTGCGAAAATGTCCTCCGCAGTTTCGTTGAGGAGTTATTAACGAAAAACACGAACCAATTAGAGCGCAGCTACAGTAGAGCGCGGCGTTAGCGTTGGCCGAGCCGAAATCCGCCCGCTGTAGACGCGTTCTGATTGGCTCGTGTTTTTCGCTAATAACTTCTGAACAAAGCCGCGGAGAACATTTTCGCAAAGGAGAAAGTTCCTTCAAATGACATTGGGAATCATCCCTCTCAAGGAAGTACATTTTTGGGACATTGTATACGAAAGAAAAAAATAACAATGTAAATTATTACAGAGCAATATAGATTCACGTTTATTACTGTCTAGCGTTAAGGTTACCACGAAGTAAACATTTGTAGCCAAAGTATCATGATTAATTAACACGAACCATTTTAAAAATTCGCACATCGATTTTCAGAACGAAGTATTACCATCGCGAGAAACACTAGAGTGAATCTCGATTATCAATCAATTAACGCTGACGAATCCGATCTCGGTAGAGCGTGTCCGAGAGAAGGAAGGTGTTACGTTGCCAACGGCCTCGATTTTAATGGCAGAGGTGAACGGGACAGTCCCACGGTGACTGTCAACGGCGTACACCGAGCTCCTCGAATGTCAGAACGTCGGAAGACAGCGACGCGCAGCACCACGCGGAAACGGCTCCTGAATATGGATGAGTCTCGGAGCGGACACAGTCCCATGCTCGCTGCGCGGGGACATAATTGCCTTAATTAACGCTAATATGTTAAGTCGCGGTGGTTTCTTTTGTTCATCGTGCTGGGCCGGGGACGCGTTCAGGCATCGCCGGGTAACCGGTGAACGCGACTAGACGTGATTCCTGTCGGTAACCAGGCCTATCCTTATGAGATATTGACGTTTGCGCCAAGATCCATAGATAGAGAGCCTAATCGGCGCAGAAATGGTAATACGCCGCTGTCATTGCCTGCGCGGTCGGCAACCGACTTTGTCGAAACGACACGGGGAAAATGGAAAATTGCTGCCGGTGTTACGTAAAGTGGCGAGCATCATGGTGTACAAGTGTGTTACGTAAAGAGCAGGAAGATTAGGTTTCCAGGAAGGTGATGGGCTTTCGAATTTGTTCGATAATTTCGGAGGCGTTCGAGGCGACCAACGAACAACGTGTACAGCAATCCTGATGTAAACTGTGTTCACGTTTCTACAATCTCTCACCAAAATCCTTCAAACACTCCGAAATTGACAGCAGGAATACCTTCCTCTAGGGTGAAACAGTTTGCAACCCTTCAGCTGCACCCTTACAATGATCTCTAAAAAACAAATGTATCTGTTCAGTATTCAACGTACAAACAAACTTGACAGAAACTTGCCAGTCCCCATTTCTGATTTTCCATCACAACTCATCGAACACCCCAAAATTGACATCAGGAACGGTTTCCTCGAAGACAAAACAGCTTGCAACTCTTGCACTGCGTCTTATAAAATTATCTCTAAAGAAACAAATGCAACAGTTCAACAAACAACGTACAAACAAACTTGCCACTCCTCATTTCTGATCTCCCATCACAACTCATCAAACACCCCGAAATTGACATCAGGAACAGCATTCTCTAAGACAAAACAGCTTGCAACCCTTGAATTGCGTCTTGTACATCTGAAAACCTAGATCTATGCGACAAAGAATTCTGACCAAAATTCGATCAACATTTCCACAATCCCTGCCATAGCCAACGGTCCAAAGCGAGTAGCTCGAATCCACGTGCAGACAGACGCAAGCTGGTGCATCCTCGTCAATTCGGTCCCGCATCAATGGGCCGCCGCTGATTACGGTCCGCAGTCGATACTTTGAACAGTAGCAACGAGGAGACGTTGCCCGGTGCGCAAAAAAGGAGGAAAAAGGCGGAAAAGCGCGGGAATAGGTAGCCACGGTATAGGATGGGTTTCCAGAGACATAGAGAGACACACAGGGGGTGGGATGCAGAGGGACAGGGGGCGGGGAGGGTCGAGTCGGGGTCGAGTCTGCGAGGAGGATGAAGCAGACACAAGAGTCAGCGAGCAGAGGAGAGGAGAGGAGAGGAGAGGTTTAGGATGTGGGGAGGGTGAACGAGTCTGGGCAGGTCGGCTGTGGATACATATACATAGATATAGGAGTCGGAAAGGGGTGGTTGGACGGAAGAGGGCGAAGAGGACATGCCCCAGCAGAGGAGGTGGAGGATGAAGAGAGAAAGAGAAGAGGAAAGGAGAAAACCGGGCACGTCTAGGTTTTGCTATGACCAATGGCAGACGGGGACACAGCGCGCGCCGTTCGTATCGATCCAAGAGACTACCTTGGTGGACTCCGTTGAGTGCCTCTCTCTCGGCCCGGGTCACCTCATCCGTCCTCCACGAATCTTCATCGTCCACCTTTTTCGCCCCCGGGTCGATGCCACTTTATGCTCTTGTTCCCCCGGAATTTATCCCCGGATGATACGTCTTTTCTTCGCTTCCTGGCCAATCCCATTACCTAGACGTTCTTTTGCTCTCTTTTTGCTGATGGTGTCTGGGCCTCTTATCGAATCTCGGTAGCTAAGTCGTTATAGAAATGTTTATAGAAATCTTATCCTTTTCTGACAAGCCTGATCAATCGCGAATAACAGTCCCTTTATGCAGATCCTCTTACTCTGCTCTTTCTAGGAGCCTTCTGCTGATGGTGTCTACGTCTCCTATCGAGTCTAGGTAGCTAAACTTTTCTGAAAATGTTTCTTCAAAATGATAGCCTTGATCAGCTGACAATAATGTAAGAGTCCCTTCACGTAGACTATGATCTTATTCTGCTCTTATTTAGATCCCTTTGCTGATAGTGTCCGGGTCTCTTATTGAGTCTAGATAGGTAAGCTGTTGTACGGGCAACGAAGTTAGTGGACCGTGAGTCTTTATGTAAAGTAGAAAAATTGGCTTTATGCAGACGTGTCTACTTCTTTTGTGTGAAGACGTCTGAGAATATCAAATTTGGCGAAGGTGTCTGAAGCCTTTTATTGAGTCCAGATAGTTTAGCTGTTGGGTGGGGAATGTTTGCAAGTCTACACTGTGCTTCCTCGTGTAAACTAAAAATTGGTTTCTCGTTTTTCTTTTAATGATTTTAATCAGTTGAGAATAACCATTCTGATTGTGCTTTCAGAGAGCCGATTTTGGAGATTGATCGTGAGTTCAGGGGACCCTCCAATGTCGCATACTAGACAAAAGCTGATCCAAGGTCTCCGAAGGTTCTGCTGCTGGTGCACCTTGAGGAAGGAAGAACGTGCGTGCCTCAGCACCTCCGGGCAAGGTCTACAGCGCCTGCGCAAAACTCTCGACAGGACACAGCCTAGGTCCTCCCTGCTCGGGGGCACGATGAATAGGGGGTTGAATCGAGCAACCAGGGCTCGCCTCGGTAGGGAGGAAAAGAGGACACTAGTATGTCACCGAGGGTGTGTGTCGCCACGCTGGTGACACTCTACTGGACATGCGTACTCTTTCGACCTATCGTTGCTCGGGTTATTAAAATTTTCGAGCCAATGAACATTCGCCGGTCGAGTGACAGGGGCTGCGCCCTGCTACCATTTGCTGGAGAGGATAAAGGGTGTCCTCTGTCCTCACTTTTCCTTTCTTTTTTTCCTTCCAAGACTTATACCCAACCCGTCAGCGAATTTTCCACGTGTTCAAATGATCGAAGAATGAAATGTATACAGTGAATTCTCTATATATGTCGCCGAGACATTGCCAATAAATGTCGCGGAATTATCCCCACTACCGCGGGGTATACCCCGTGAGGGCCCACGAATTCCGAGACGGCCTCGGACGCCGAGGAGTATAAAGATAACGCGGCTCAGGTATGTGTCCTGGACACATACATTACATACACATATTGCTGACATATATCGAGAATTCACTGTATCTGGCTCCCATCTCTTGCGATCGATGCGGAACGTTTTTGTTCTGCATAAAGATCCTAGTTATAACGCGAAATCGGGAAATAGGTGAATTATCAAGCGTCCATTTCATCCTCCTAAACTGAATTTGGACAGCAGGAAAAAAACGTGTGCACTACATATCCCCAAGATATTATAATTTTTTGAATTTTCGGATTCCGAATAATTCCTTGTAGACGGACAATGCCCTCTTAACGAGGCTGTCTGCTAACCCAGTCTTACAAGAGGGCAAAGAGTGGAAAGTCATCGTCATTCTGACAGCATTCCAAATCTTCCCGACCCAGAGATCATGTCAGCTTCCTCATCGATCGATATCTCCTGGTTCCGTCATCGAGGAGTTTCTCGGGCAATTTACTTTTTGCTCGCAAATCATTCCGGCCATTAGCCCAGGCGGAGGAGGATGTGTATCGGAGATGAAGAAGGCAAGGGACGTTGAAGAATCGAGGGGGAGCGAGAGGTTCCCGAGGTGGCAGGAGACTCGAAGGAAGCTACGAAGGAAGGGTAATCCTTCGGCTGATGTGTGTTACGAGGTCCACACCCGCCCGCGCACTCATCATCACCGAGATAATGGAGTGGGCGGTGCACGGAGCAGCGCGTTCTTCAAGTTGGACTGTTCGGGGCCCAGTCCACCAACAAAAACCGCCACTCAACGACCCTGCCCCGGCTCGCAGGACCATAAAAATCATCCTAGTTCCCTGGCACCCTGACCCTCCTACTTTTCTGAGTTACCTCTTCGCTCGAATCGATGCTCTGGTACCACGAAACGCAAGCAACGCCAGATCCAGACCCTCTCCTGCTGATCCCGATGACCAGATCGAGAGTCTCTTTCCCTTCTTCGCCCTTGCTAGTTTTGCCAGTTTCTCTGACAGTCCTGGCCCTGTAAACCTCATTATGAAGATCGGTTTATACTGTTCGCACAGATACGGAACGGTTTCCTTCTTCACAATAAAATTAGGAGGATCCATAAGTAATCAATTATTTTGAAATCTAAAACAAACTTTGTAGTAAATTCAAGTTTTTATTTTTTAATTTATTATACAATCTCCGTCATGACAAAGGACAGTTTGCCGTCTTTCCAGCAAATTTTCAATTCCCCTCCCATAGAAATCCGTGGTGCGTGATGCAAAATATGACTCAAGGTGCCGACTTGCATCCGCTACAGAAGCGAATGTTTTATTTCTTAAATAATGCTCCAGTGATATGAAAAGATGATAGTCAGAGGAAGCAATATCCGGCGAGTATGGGGGAGTGCGGTAAAACTTCACATTGCAATTCTTTAATTTTTTCCTCTCAGATAATTGATGCGGTACCTATTCCTTGCCTATATATCTTTTCCATTTCGCGTAGGTGCCTTTGTATAGTTGACCATGTGGACCCAAGGCTTGTCGATAATTCTTGTATACTTAATTTTGAATCAGCTTCCACTATAGATTTTAGGGTGTCATTATCAAATTCAACTGAGGCAGAGAGATCATAATCACCAGCAGCAAACCTTCTGAACCATCGTTGACACTTGTTCACCTTCAATACATCTCCATAAACATCGGAAATTTCCTTTGTTGTTACCGTTGCATTAAATCCCCCATGAAAATGAAAAATTATGCAATGACGAATGATCCTCGTAAGATACGGACGCAGCCATTTTATTACGAGGTTGTGAAACACATTATACTTTTTAGAATACTTTGAACACAGTGTGCTTTATCGAAAACTGTAGAAGAATACGTGTTTCCTCTTCAACGATCGGTATAGAACCAAAGGCAAAACAAATTCTTTGCAAATAATTGATTACTTATGGGTAGCCGTAATACTTTAATAATACAGTTTTCTTCCGATATAAGGCAGCGTTGTCTTTTCCGTAACAAGAAAATTCGCTCTCGATCCGCTATTCTTTCGAAGTTGTCCACTCATTCGACGAGGTTTTCCGGTGGAATTAAAATATTTTAAACGTGGGAAATTGTTGAATAATTTTGCTTTGTGTACCTGCTTTCGTACGTACAAGGTAATTTGTTAGCAACGAGCGATTGTTTATGATAATATTGCGAAGTGTAAGGTCGAGGCAGGTCCAGTTCGCGCAGGGCCCAATTGTAGTTTTTGGTGCTGCGCCGGTCACCGGATCCGGGTTTTTGCAAGGTTGTCACGTAGCAGCATGAACGATGTCAGCCCGCGGATCGACTTGCAGGATCGCCACGGCGACCCTGGACAATCTTATCTTCCGGGGAAAAAAATTGAGACGTCGGTTCGCGTCTTTGTGAACTTCTGGACGGATATACATAACAGCCGTGGCCGTATCAGGTTTTCTGCCGGCCGATGCGGGGGAGATAGGGCCCCGGGGCGAGCTTATGCGTAATCAGACCCGTATCCCCCACATATTAACGAGCGACGCGTGCGTGCACGACTATGCTAAAGCTGTGTACGCGTTCTCTCTTTTCTTCTCCGTCTCTCCATCTTTCTCTCCTCGCATGCGTCCGACAGATTCGCATCAAAGAGTCGCGTCCAGTCGCGACAAATCGGCCATTTCGCCGAGATTCGAGTTGCTATGGTTTTTGCATTCGGTATGGCGTTTGATGTTCCAAGTGAAATGAAAAAAGATTTGTCCACGTTCTGGCTTTTGATACAAGATAAAAATGGTCTTCATTGATAGGAAAATACAGCATACATATACTTTTTTCCTTTTAACCCTTTGCACTCGAAGCCATTTTAACTCTTAAACGAAACATTTCTTCCGACTTAGAATATTTCTCTTCTATATATATTTTATAATGCTACACATACAAAATTTATGCAATTTACTCGTACAATACTGAAATGTTTAGTAATTTATTAAATACGTACAAATTTAATAACGTAAAAAATCGTAAATCAATCGTAAAGTCGTACTGATAAATAACGATGTGACAATGTTGACATGACCTTCGGAAGACCTTGAAGGCGAAGAAATGAAAATTTCAATAAGAAATGATCGTCTGCTTGAAACTTTAAGAAAAGTCGTGAAGATAAATAGCGATGTGACAATGTTGTATGTACGAAATTATACGCAGAAGTTTGAAAAGGTCAATTTTACCGGCCGTGGTAGGAATAGCATTAATTTCTTTGCATGTATTTCCTATTTTGCATTTCATTTTGATGTTCGATCTAATAATAAATCTGCGGGCCCGAATATTATTTCTTGACCAGAAACGCTTCACATTTGCATTCTAAAATCGGGCATTTTGTGTGCAACAACCTAATTCATGCGTATCTTCTCTTTTCGAATCGTGAAATGTGCATCGAAATTCCGCATTTGTCTACGGTCGCGTTCATGCGAATCCCTGCAGAGGGTAAGCAGTTCCATCTGTTTTCCATCGCGAAAGTTAATAATCTCCGACTAGCCACCCCCGCAGCGTCTCTCTCGCGAACTTCGCAATTAGCACCGTCCAACTGTAGCAGAGCCAAGCGGGTCCGGGCTCACCGGAAACGGTTAGCATTGCCCGCGGGAGGTGGTGCGGGGGGCGAGGAAAGAAGCAAAAACCCGTCGGAGAAAGACAATTCCGGTTTCCGGTGAATAATGCACGGGGCCGAGTATACGGGTGCAGCCGTAGCAGCGACATTATTCGCGGCGTATCCCGAAGGAAATTAGGAAACGCGCGGAGCAAACGCAACAACCCCCTCCCCGCATCCCCTTTTACACCCTCCCGTCGACATGCCGGCCAAGTCACAAATGTAATATTCACGAAATAATACAGCCGACCTTTTCGCCGCTTTCTCTCGCAGCGTTTTTCTCCGTTCGTTTATTTTTTTTTTCTCCTTTTCTTTCATCCCCCCGTCTTCCTGGCGCCGCGAGGTTTAATAGGAATACCGGGTACACCTTGGTACAGTTGGTGTACCTGCTGCTCGAATGCCTAGAATTAAACTATGGAAATCCATATGGGAACCACTACGGTAAACGTAGTTTCACTCTCTCATGCAAATGGCGGCAGTTTTCTGCGAGAGCGGGATCGTTTTAATGTTGGTTTTTATATTTTTATAGGCGCGGATGTAGGTAGCTTCTTTGTTGAGGTAAAACTGTGCTAGTGTTGACCGACAACTGCATTGCCAGGACGATTGAATCAAGGTTGCTCGGTTTGGGAACAGCTTGCGTGCGAAAGAGGGAGAATGGGGTAGGAATAGGGGTCTGATGAGCGAGTGTATTGGTTATTTATTATGTGACAGTACTAATTGTTAGTATTTATAGCGCTGTTTTCGTAAGATGAAATATACAGTAGACATGATCGTTAACAATGGTCAACTATAAAGGGCCAAAAGGGAACTAGAAGATCAGAAAGGGACTTGGTAACTAGTGAAGGGAACTAGGAGGTCAGAAAGGTACCTAGGAACCAGGGAAGAGGCCTAGGAACTAAGAAAGAGAATTAAAAACTAGGGAAGACACCTAGAACCGAGGGAGGGGACCTAGGGACTCGGAAATGGAACTAGAATTTAGTGAAAGGATACTAGATTTCCATAGATGGAAGTGACTCAGGAATTGACACTAGAATCCGGAGAAGGAACTAGGGGCTTACTAACTTGGGAATTAAACCAGAATCTAGGGAACGGGAAATAGAAACCAGGGAGAGGACTTGGGATCTAGGAAATTGTACTAGATCCTAGAAAAGAGATCTAGGAACTAGGGAACGGACCTAGGAACTGGGAAAGAGAACTAGCATTTAGGGAAAGGAACTAAGTAGTAGGGAAGTATCTAGGAATTTGAAAAGGGAAATGAGGAGGGGGACTGGAAACTGCGAAATGGAACTAGAATCTAGAGAAAAGGAACTAGAAACTAGGGAGGGGACCTAGGAACTAGGAAAGGGAACTAAGATCTAGGGAAGGGGCCTGGGTACTTATGGAACGGAACCAGAAATTAGGGAAGGAATGCTGGGAAGAGATCTAGGGACTAGAAAATGAAACTAGAATCTAGGGATCGGGAACTAAAAACTAGGGGAGGGATCTGGGAACTAGGAAATTGAACTGGGTCTAAGGAACTCGAATACCTCTCCAAGGAAAAGAATCCGAAAAATCACTTCTTCGCAGCCAGCACGCTAAACACGCGGCCCCTCAAGGGTTGATCTAGAAAAGAGAAGACTGGAAAATTGACAGCCGGCAAAATTGCCAACACCGAGAGGAACAAGATTCCTCTGGTGGCTGGTGTCCCGTCAGCCGAGAACAAACCATTTTCCGTGAGCTGTAAGGTGGGCGCCCGGAGGGTTAAGGTTATAAATAGTCCGCGTTCGGGAGGCAGTAAAGAAGCGGCGCGAGAGAAAGGCCGGCACAGCGAAAAGAGAAGAGACAGGACGAAGAAGAGAGAGCCGAAGAATGGTAGAGGGAAGTTGCTCGGAAGAAGCCGAGGGGGTTGCAGAGTTTGTCAGCGAGGAGCCAAATGAAATTGTATTAAAGTTTCACCTCGCAGTACGTTGGACGAGCTCCGCAGAAGAAAGAGAGGATACCATCATGGGAGAGAGGGAGAGATAAAGAGAGATACAGGGTGATGAAGAGAGTGAGAGGGGGAAAGGGAGAAGGGGCGGAAGAAGCGCAAAGGAACGAGTAGAACGACCGGGCCCAGGATATTAAAGCTTGTCGCTTTAGGACAAAATGAAGGCAAGAGTTCGGTGTTCCCAGCCTCCGAACAACACTCCCTCAAGACGAACACCAACGTTCGTCCCTGGAAATATGAGATCCTTCGGAAGATACGCGGCCGTAAACCGTTTTTATACCCTAACGCGTATTTATGCCCGTGGAAGTGCCTGCCGCGCCGCTAAACAAGTCCGTATATCTATTTACGTTTATCATTAACACGTTTTCCTCGTCCCGCGAGGGGACGGATTTATTAATATAGCACTTTGGCCCCAGCAAACCCTAATTCTTCGCTGCGCTCGCTCTTCGTTCCTCGAAATTCATCGAATCTGCCTTCCGATTATCAAATTAATACTAACCGTTAAACTGTGGATTTTATGCAGTCGTGAGAACAATGGGCGGGACGTAATTGAAAACAGTAAACACGACATGAGATGATTTAAGAACGCCTATATGTTATCCTCAATTTATTAAAATTAAAGATGGAATTTTTTATATGGATTTCTGCATCTTGTAGTTGACGAAGAAAATTTTTGCAGGAAGATCAGCAGTCCACTAATCACAGTAACACTTCAGACTGACTCGAGTCATGTAGACTTTGTTCAATTCATCATGTTTCATCCATGTTCAAGGCCGTCATTTTGAACACTTATGCTAGCAGCGAGTACATAAATAACACGTTACACGTAACTGGTCGAAGTATTCGAACAGTGCTTTGAGACAGTTGATTTTCTATTACAGTTGACCTTGAGCGACCTTGAATGACCTTCATAATGGATTATTGTATTCGTCTTGCAACACACAATCAGAATGTAAATAAACAACCATACCGTTCCGTTTAGAAAACCAGAGTTGACCTTCGTATCTTCTTGACGCCTCCATCTTTAAAAAAATTAGTAACAATCAGTAAGTAAGTAAGTAAGATACCAAGTAAGTTTGGTCCGCTGCATTTTCTTCTATTTTCGAAAACAAACGAGTTATTCGATTGACCTGTTCCAAATGTAAAAATGTTTATAGTCGCATTCCTGTTATTTTTTGCCTGACGCAGCGAAGCATCAATTTGTCATTGACACTCGCGTCCAATGGAGGAAAATATATTCCAATAAGGATGACACAGCAAGACTCGTCGCTCCAGCTGTTGTGTTCAGCAATGCTAGAGGATCGCGGTGCTATTAGGGCAACGAATTTTGGAAACGGGGACGCCAGGAGATTTCGCACCGAAAAATCTGCTGCGTCAAGGCGGAAAGCCGACGGATATTAAAGTTTGACGGCCTGGCCTCGAGGAACTGGGTTATGCTCGTACACAGCCCCGAGGTGGCAGATCGGTCGCCAAGGCTTTATATCCTCGCCGGAAGACAGTTCGGGGCGAGGCCGAGAGGGTCGGCGGACGTTAAACGCGTTTAAAATTTAACTTTCCGCGCGGAGTTGTTCGGCTTCGCGCCCCCGGAAATCTTCGCGAGACTTTCGTTTCTTTCCATTCCGCTAACACAACGGATTGCCCGGGGAAACTGCCATGACCCCCTCTCCCCATAAGATTCCCCACTCCCCCTATCTCTGACGTTTACGTTTCATTGCTGTGAATGAATCTCGTTAAGCCTGTATTCTATTTTCTTGACACAGAAATTCAAGCCAGATTGTCAATGGACAAAAAAAGTGAAATCTAAAATTTATCATAGGTTACGGTATTGCAAAATACTAATAAAGGATCTAATAAAGGAGTTGTTTGTTGTCATCGTTATATAATATATGTATAATCGGTTTAGAAAACATATTTAAAAGTATTTCAAATATGTGCTCATTTTTTAACCTTTATTATAGATTAATTTGAAAAATAAATTAAAATTAAATGTATATTCTTTTTAGTGAAATATATAAATATATTATATTTAATAATAAGAAAATAAATTTTTTAAAAATCTTGAAAATAAACTATGACTAAATACCGTATTATAAAGATAAAAATTCTTTGTTTCCAAAGTTCATATGCTTCAAATAATTACGAATTTTCTCACACTTTTCTGATAAACTGACAAAAAAACATTTCAAACAGAAGTTAGTCTTTGATCGAAAATGGATTAGTTTAGAAGTTATAAATTTTGTCCCTAACGCCCGTACTCGTGACAACCTCGACCTCGAAATTAAGAAAGAAAATAAATAAAAAGACAGTGGATTGGAAAACTGGCGCGAAATAATCATTTATTTTCTGTTTCAATATGTGGAATAAACTTTTCTTTCAGTTTGTCGTAATTCCGGTGGAAGATTTTTATTTCGCGCGAAGGTCCACTGTCTACCCACAAGCTCTGATCGACATTATGTTCGTCATTGTCGTCGAACTCTCGCGTACAGGAAAAATCGATTCAAGGACAAGAAGTAGAAAGTTAGCGCGCCCGAGAAAGAGAGACGAAGGAAAGCAAAAAGAAGATATATATATATAAGATACATATATATAGAGAGAGAGTGAGAGGGGGAGCATTGGGGAAACAGGTTCGCTAACGGACACCTCGGCTGCCAATTTACCAGGCGCACGCAACTAGCCGGTCATATTTTATTTACGATATAATTGAGATATATTGAAACGTGAGATACGGACGTCCAGCTGCGCTGCTCGCGGAAGAGCGAACCGCGTCCACGGGCGAGCGGTAATTTTACGTTGCCCGCCAAAACGAACCCCTAAACCCTGGTCTTATTAGACCCGGTGCAAAATAGAGGCGCGAGGATAGCCACACTCCACACGCATTAACAGACCGTCACGTGGTTTTTGCCACTTAATGATACGGCCGTTCCCAAGTCAACGTCTCTGCTCGAACTGTTCCGATAACTGCGAGTCCGGCACCCGTGAAACCGTTCCGAGAATGTCAACGATCCGCCGATCGGCAAACGGATACCGGAATGCTGGGATTTCTTAATCTTAATCGCCCTCGCTAAACTTTATTTGCACTGTCACCCAGCGACCAGAGTCCAAGATGTTCGTTTCAGTCAGCGTTGGATTCACCAAGTACGGAAATTAGGGGGCGTATTGAAATTTTTTAAATTTTACACCCGTTACATAGCAATAATATTACAAAGTGTTTGCGTGCGTGAAAAAACTTCTGTTAGAAACATTTTTATCGCTATTTTATGATCACAAATCCTGCGACACTTTATTCCGTTGCAAAGAAGTTTAAATTGGAAAACATTTGAAAGAAATTAGAGAAATTGCGGAAGGTACACTTTTCAAGAAATTGTTAGTTTCATGAAATGTCAACAGGATGTATATTCTTGTCTCAAATAAATTCTCAATTACCACATTTTGTGGCCCAGTGGAAAAAGTCGCCCACGAGCCAGACGTTTTTCCTCAACTACGAAATGGCGTGAGCAAGTAGAAAAGGTCGTCCACGAGTCAGACACGTTTCTCCTCGATTTAGAATTTTTCTGTGCGAGTAGAATGGATCGTCCACGAGTCAAGCTTGTTGTTGGCCTTGAGAAAAATTCAGTTTACTACTAAATGCATTTCTGCTTAAAATTTTATCCAGTCGTCTTCAAATTAAAACGTATAATTTGAAGTATATGATACTCGAGGTACCCAATCCGATTTCCCCGGACACTAAAATCCGTGAAAAAATCGAGACTCGCCGAAAGAGCAAGAAGGTCGCCGAGGAATGTCATCGCGTCGCGTCCCAAGGGCAATCAAGCGCAATAAAAAAGCCGTCGTAAAGTTATTACGCTCGCTAATTACACGATTAGCGTAAGTTTACACGGCCGAGACCCGGCGAGCAGAACGGCTCGTCCAATCAGCGCTGACCGGCGTCGTATTGTCGGCTAATCGAGCCTGGACTCGCGGGGAAAAATCAGCGTCGTCCGAGCTGCGGAAAATTGTAGGAAACCGCGGCGTAACAACTCACTCAGCGCGGCGTCGATTAGCCGGGGACTTTTTTCCGGAAATTGCATCGGCGCGTCGTCGTTTATTACCTGAAATTTATGCAGTCATTAGACCTATAGCCGATCGGCATAGAACGCCAGGTGTACGGGGTACGCGAGTGCCCCTCCAGAGCCCCCTCTGACCCTCACGTCGTTCCTTCCCGTTTTTATTGCTCCTTTCTCTACGGTTTCATTCGAACAGAGTCCTGCCTCCAGCGACGCGGCCAAAGGACTATGGTCCTTCGGAACGGGACGTTGAAGGAATCTCTGGACTGTATACTTAACGATTGACACACCGTTTTTCGGACGAGTCGGCTCGATTTCGCGGACCGACTATGCTAATCGATCGGGCGAGCGTGGTTGGTCGGTATTCGAGGTTCGGAGAAGTATAATACCTTAGACTTGAGATATATGAAAATTATATTGTAACTGTTATTAGATACAAGTATCAAGATTATATACAGGCCGCGGCCGAATAACATGTACAAGCGGGCACGAGGCTATACCTTATAAGACAATAAGAAAAAAATATAAAATAGAATTTTTTCATCCGAAGCTTTGTTTTCGGGAAAATCCAGTTTGAAAACGCAGCGAATACGCATACTATTCGATATTCATCGTCTGACGTGTATGATCATGACCAGCCAATTTTGGCGGATATTTAAATTCAATTTTCTCGAATACGAGGCGTCAAATGAAAAAAATGTTATTCCTTTGTTTCGGTTTGTATTTACATGTAGAATCACGTTATTCGGCCGCACCCTATATAGAAAATTTGGAATGAGTCCGATAACATTTGTGGAAGTTATTCAGCATTCATTCCAATAACGGTGGCTTCAGTTATGCGTATACCTAGCTTTCGTTTCAATTTCAAAATCTCTTCTGCACGTCGTCCAAAAAAATGTCGAGTCATTTGGTGGAATTTTTAAAAAGTTACTCCGATTTTAGGTTCGACTACTTTCACGAGTGTTATTCCAAAATCGTTGAAGTTGTGCGTGCACCCATCGTCGACGAGCAAGCGAACCCCTTTCGAAAGGGAAAGCGCGTAATCGTCGAATGATTTCGCGGTCCCCCACTCGGTTGGCTAGCCTTTCGTGTCGCGGCGACGAGGAAGGCCATTGTCATCGCGCCGCCGGTGATCAGATTACCACCGTGACCCTCGGAATTGAATAATAATCCTATGATAATTTCACGGCGCGCGGCAGGTGCACGCACCGGTGCGACAAGAAACGCGAGACGCGGAGCTCGTCCTCCTTAAAGAGGGATGGACTTGTTCGAACGGCAACCCCTGGCGAACAATCAGCAGGTGCGCGAGTTCGAACGCGACCGCGCGTCCACGCCCACTGCGAATTAAGGGTCGTCTAACAACCTCGCGAGTAATAACACGAATCCGTTTTTATCGCGACACGTGTTCCGCTGGGGACATCGGACCCGTTACCCGCACGCCATCGAGCATTCGTGTGTTCTTAGCATAATTGCTTTTCCACCGTTTAGACCGCGCACGCACCCTCCCAGCAGGATCGTGCGAGATATATCCGACGCTCGGTATTAAGTGGTTTTGCGACTAAAACGGTCGTTAGACGTTTTTTCCCCGCGATTATTGCATTTGTAGCATGACTGCTTTTAAGAGGGCTGTCTCGTGTGAACGCAGGATTCAACGATTTCCATCATTTTTGTTTTTCAAAGCGATGGTACTTACTTAGATCTACAATTTTTCTATATTTTCCATTTTTATTACAGACGAAAGAGTAAAAAATCGTAAGCTCCACTTTTTTCTGCCAAATTCCGAGCAATAAGAACTTATTCTCTCATCGTAACACTAGGTTTACGAAATCCGTAAAATTGCCAATAGGTATGTCGAAGCAATACGGATGACATTCGCGATCCCAGCTGGATCAAAATGATCGCACGAACATCGACATGGGAAAACAGTATCCACGGGGGAAATATATTAACAGCGCTGAGATCTGCAAAAGGCATATTTTAAATTTTCATTGCAGGAACAAGTAAAAAAGTTAAAAATCGTGACATTCACTTTTATCATCGAAACTCCGAGCAATACCAATTTCTACAAAGTTTCTTTAACACATTACCAAGTAAACTCCAATGTCTTAAAAAGACACAAGTTATTAGTAGACTGCGGATGTTTATGCAGTTTTCAATTTTTGTAGAAAAATTTGAAAATAGGGGTACTAAATAGAATCCTATTTTCACTGGTAATAGCTTTCGTAGATCCAAAATAAATAAAAATCGTACTAAATTTTGTCGAATTTGATACTGTGGCGTTTTCTTGAAAATTTTCGTAAATCGTAAATGCATAAAGATCCGCAGTCTAGTCATTAGTTCTTACAGAATACTTGACCACTTGATACTGTCTCCGACCGTAGTTTGAAGCTAGTTAAAAATTACTACCACCGCTACAAACAACCAAACCATCCTAACGACCTCGTCCCGAAGACCTTCAGCAAATCACCGAAAACTTAGAGAGAATCACCCTTTAATTCCACCAGCAGCGGGAGGGTCAAAGTATGATCGATGCTGTGCCTCGTTCGAGGACTCCCGAAGCGAAGGGACTTCATTAAAAATGTATGAAAGCGAACGAGGAAGACCGTCCCACCGTTCGCAGAGAACGGAGATCCTCGGCTAGGCAGAAGGATAGATACGGATAGATCCTAGATCGGGAGCGTGGCCACGACTACCGCTCGGCGCGAGATTTATCCGCGAGTAATCACAGGGTTCGCCTACCCGGTTAAGGATTGTTATTGGTGCATTTTAATGCGGCCGGGTTCGCGCAGGGGGTGTTATTATTCTTGCGGTTTTGCGGTTGTCCGAGAAAATTAGCGGTTCTCCCGGTGGAACGAGGAAGAATGGGGGCGGACGCGCAGCCATGAGATCCATCTGTCACAGCGAGGGCGTTCGCAATTCGTCAGCTCGCCGGAGGTCTGCGGGATTGAAAAGTTTAGCCGCGGCGAATTCACGTGCCCGTACCACGCGAACTGATTTCGCACAAGGTATATCCTCTCTCTCTCTCCCTCTCTCCCTCCCCTCCTCTTTCTCTCTCTTCCCTTTCTTCTCGCAAAAGAATCAAACGCCGACGGACGGTCTAACGTTGCTGGGAAATGCGGAGAAATTGTGCGCAAACGACTCGAGAAATCTTCCGCCGCTTCCCTTCCGTTTTCTTTATGTGGAAATAGAGCTGTCCAATGAATCAACAGTTAAGCATTACTATTAGGGGGGCCCATAAGTATTAGATAACCACCCATATTATTATATTATATGACCCATATTTATTATACAATCTTCACCGTTATCAGGGACAGTTTGCCATCTTTCCTGGAAGTTTTCAATCCCCCTCTTATAGAAATCCAGGACTCGTGAAGTAAAATATTATTCAAGGTGCCTCCCTACATCTTCTACAGAAGTGAATGTTTTATTTCTTAAATAATGTTCCAGAGATCTGAAAAGATGATAGTCAGAGGGAGCAATATCCGGAGAGTACGGTGGGTGGGGTAAAACTTCCCATTGCAATTCTTTGATTTTTTCGACATTTGTTGACCTTCAATACTTCTCCATAAGCATCGCAAATTTTCTTTGGTGTTACCGTTGCATTAAATCCCGCATGAAAATGAAAAAGCATTCAATGACGAATGATCCTCGGAAGGTTCGGACGCCGCCATTTTATTGCTGGGTTGTAAAAAAATTATACTTTTTAGAATAGTTTGAACACAGGCTGCTTTCCCGAAAACTGTAAAAGAATACGTGTTTCCTCTTTAACGATCTGTACAGAACTAAAGGCCAAAACAAATTCTTTGCAAATACATAAGTGATTACGTATGGGTACCCCTAATGTTAACTTTTTCATTAAAACTCACTATTGACACTTTCCAGGTGTAACACGCCGATTTTAATGAGACTTTTGAACGATACAGTGATTTCTCTATATATGTCGCCAAGGTCTGGGTGACAAACGTCGCGGAATTATCCCCACTACAGCGTGCTATACCCCGAGAGGGGCCGCGAAGCTTGAATGGCGTCGAACACCGAGGAGGGTAAACATACCCGAGCCGTGTTATGTTTACACTTTTCGGATTCCGGGTATAACCCGCGGTAGTGGGGATAATTCCGCGACGTTTATCAACCAGGCCTTGGCGACATATATAGAGTACTTCGAGTACTTCACTGTAGTTCGTCGGAAAATATTTTGCACGTATACTTTTATGAATTTCCAATGATTCATATCCGGATGTTGAAAAAATACAGATTTGAGGGTAGAAAGCATATCTTTTTTTAAATATCTCGGGAACTGGAGAGCGTAGTAATTTTTCTGTTAAATGCATTTTACTACGAATTTAGTGGCATAAGAAAATTTCAGGAATACTTTTCAGAAATATTTAAAAAATAAACATTTTCAGTGCAAGTTACCTCTTATTAATTGTTTACCCATTTTCGTGTAAACTGGTATGTGCAATCTGTGCACCAAAATAGGGGACACATGTTTTTGGCAGTTTTTGGTTTCCGTCGTTTAAGAATAATTATTACATTCGTAATATTTCCCGATCTCGTACAGAAGAGGGAACTGTTTGTAACACATTACGTAAACGTTTAACAACATTCGGAGGGTAAGCGTTGCGTCTCGAGAAGATTCCGAAATCTCGCGTTCCGTTCCGTTTCACCAAAGGACGAACGGCGTTCGCGGCTCGCGCTTCCCACGCATCAATAATCATCCTCCTAGGCATCTCGCTTAGGTTAATTGCGAGCCGATCGGGGACCGGTCCGCCGCGCCGGGATTAAACAGAAAATTCCTGCGCGTCGCGAGAGTAAATCCAGGAACTAATCTCGCCCGATACGAAACGGTTAGCGGTGGATCAGAGGCTGGTTAATGGGCGGCGGCCATAGGTCGAGTACGGCTTCACGCCTATCACGTCTCGCGGACCTGGTTTCGCAATTTTAACGGCGGAATTTCGTGTCCAGAGACGGTTGACGCTGTTCGATATGCTAATACAGTGCCACTCATAATGGCTAACATGATCCTTCATAGAAAATATGTAACGGTATAATTTTGTAGAAAACAAATTTGTTTAACTGAAACAAAGATAGTGCTCATCGAAACAGTTAATAATTTAAATAAAAGTTCTACGAAACACAATAATATCGAAGTTACGTGTGTCTCATACAAGGATTGAGGTACCCAGCTAAAATTACAATTATTTTATTTAATGACGATTCAACACTTTCTAGTGTTAAACCGCACAGGAAAATATTGCCTTACGCTATTTTTGCATGGAACGGCTCATTTATTAATGTAATGCGAGTTAGTAAGGTAAGTGGCTCCATCGGTGCGAAAGTCACTGTCGAAAGGGTTTAACGAGGACGAAGGGAGTCCTTCCCAGGGATCCGAGCTCCCTTATCAATCCTTTCCACCGGGCGTGGAATTTATTAGCGGCCGGAAACGAGCTGTGGTTCGAGTGGGAACCGGCGATCGTATCTTTTTGTCGTTGGATACGCCACGATACTCCTTCGTGGATCCCTGTACATCATGCACAACGTGTTTTTAACGCCGTCGCGGTCACGGGTACTTTGCTTGATTGTTTAAAGACCGCTGCCAGGGTAGCGTTCTGTGAAATAGTCGCCAGACACCGTTTGGAAAATTGATATCGCTGTCATACGCTGACTACTTCGCCTCCAACCACGATCTTGATCTGAAACGAGGAACTGCGTCGTTCGAACCTGTTCGAAGAGGCTCTGCATTATGCTGATGTGCAAGTGCTATTAAATGGTAGTGGATCGAGAACTACGGTATGAAAACCATAGTTTTCGTTTGCGCGTTACGTTGGAAAATGTTAACAATTATTGATATTTCATTATAAAAGAAATATGTTCAGTTATGTTTAATTATCATTCAACAAGATCTATATCTTGACTTTCTAAGAAAACATAATTTTGTACATGAAAAAATTTTGATTTGCCCTTTGGCTTCAACCGTTCAAAGGTACCCTACTATACTAAACTAACTGTCATGTGTTTCTACCTTGAGCTATCTAGCTAAAATTTTCAGGGAATACTGCTTAATTATCATAAAACAAGATGTATATCCTGATTTTTAATGACGCCTAATTTTGTACTAAAACAAAATTTTTTATTTGCCCCCTCGTTTCAACAGTTCAAAGGTACACTACTGTACTAAAGCGACTGCCTCGCCCTTGTAGATTGAGGTACACAGCTAAAGTTTTCAGGGAATATAGCTTAAATATCATAGAACAAGATGTATATATTGATTTTTAATGAAACCTAATTTTGTACACAAAAATAATTTTTGATTTGCCCTTTCGTTTCAACAGTTCAAACGTACAGTACTATACTAAAGTGACTGCCTTGTTCTTCTAGATTGAGGTACCCAGCTCAAATTTTCTCCAAGTACTAATTAAATATCATAAAACAAGATGTATATCCTGATTTTTAATGAAACCTAATTTTGTACATAAAAATAATTTTTGATTTTCCCTTTCGTTTCAACAGTTCAAACGTACAGTACTATACTAAAGTGACTGCCTCGTCCTTCTATATTGAGGTACCCAGCTAAAGTTTTCTGGGAATATTGCATAAACATCACAGAAAAAGACGTACATCTTGATTTTTTAAAAGACCTAATTTTGCACTTAAAAAAAATTATTGAATTTGGCTGATGCGTTAACGGCTGGAGTAACCCTTGAACGGGAGAGCGCGATGATCTAGGATCGAGGCTAACGGTAGGCTGGTCGATCGGCGAGTCACAGGTGGATCCGCTCGTGGCGGGTGAATAAAGCGTCGTCATTTCCAGTGTGTCCCAATTAAGACTGATTTTCTCCGTTTCCTTTCCGGTATTAGTGTCACGGTGAGCGCGCAATCTCGGAATCTACGGTATTGTGTGGCCGTCGCAAGCCGCGCGAGCGCGCGCGCTCGCAGCTCCTCGTCTCGTCCACTTACGATCCACGGCATGAATATTACATGGCTTCTTACCCACCGGAAAGATAATTGTCAAGAGCTCTAAATACGGCCTGGAAACGGGTGGACAGAAAATGCATAATACATTATGCGACGAGAAAACGAAAATTTACGACGCGCATGGCCACCGTTTCTTCGCGGAACGACGGCCACAGGATGATACCTCTTCGTGTGTGCGCGCGCACGTGTGTGTACGTACGCACAGGTATAGAACTTGCTGTACTGGTGGCTGATGGTGACTCGGCACCGACTGAATTAATTTGTCGTTTCACGCGGTGAAAACCGTAAGGCGAGCTAACGCAAACCAACCCGCGTGGATCCAGGCGACCGATTTCATTCGTCACATCCCGCTGAACGCTGAATCCGCCGTGGAATTCTTTTTTTCTAGGATCCGCACCGTTCATACTTCCTGCCCGACGTCCGCCATTTTTTCCGATCTAGCGGCCAATCCGATCTGGAACGTCCAATCACCGAACGAAAAATCGTACTTCGAGATGTCGGAAGATGCAATTTTAACTGCAGTAGCCTTCATACCGCTCCGTTTGTATTTGTTACTAGACCACGGATTTTACGCGTTCATGGCAAAAATAAGTGAGGGCAATTTATAGCACAGATCAACACTTTGAGCGCCACTGCGGTCATACACGACCGACACAATTATTCCACTAAACTTGAAAATCTATTTCTACTACAAATTTATGGGCTGTTGCAAATAATAATTTTTATCAAAGTATTTATGAAATTGCGGATTTTTATAACATTTTCCATTCTGTTCTATTACTTCTTGCCAATTTTCAGACAACTTATCGAATAAATATCTTAATTTAATTTTTTAATTTTAATTTAAAAACGCTACGAACGTTCGTACCCAATATAATATTATTTCTTCCCTTATTTTAAATCCTTTTAACCGTCCTGAAATTTTATATTTCACGCATTAATTATAACTGAATCCTTTAATATTCGAACGATCATGTGTATAGTTCGTCGAGCCCATAATTCAGTGGTTGAAACGCGATAAATGTGATTTTTCTCGGAAGCTAAGAACGGCTTGCGCAGATGTATCTCTTGTCTCGATACTGTACGCGCGTGTACACTATGATTTGAGACTTCCGGATGGTAACAGATGCTCGTAGTCACTCGCTATCAGTGTCACTCCTGACCCTGAGGAAACTGGCGGCGGTAAACGCCGTCATCAAAACGCTATCGGCAAACTTGTACCCGGAAGTGTTGGTTCGGATAAAATCTTTCAAATCGCGGGAGAACGTACGAAATTATATGCAGGTAATCTACAGCTGGCTGCATCGAAAGAACTTCAAAGTAGCATTATCTGCAACGTGTACATCATATCTTGCGCTTTACTTTGTATCTGCGCTTCCGCAGTTTATTACATTCATTCCACATCGAATAAACAATTTCAGCGGCTGGAGGATTTTTTAACGATCGGAACACCGTTTTAACGTGAACAATTTGAATATTCACAAGAATTGTATAGACGTATTATCAATTTGTATACTTTCCGACCTTGGAAGGCTTTTTACATTTTCAAATCTGGTTACTTCTAATTTGCAGGAATAAATTCAGTGGGTTATTTTTATATTTTATGCGTTTATGATACAAGTAGGTACGCAAAATTTACAGCAATGATCATATTAAAATTTATTTTATTTATTTTAATAAGATAATTAAAAGAAGAACAAATTTGGGAAAAATTTGGCTCCCGTGTTTAGCACTCAATCCATTTTTATCTTGCATAAAGAACCGCAGTCTGGTCAGTAGTAAATTACCAATATTCATTGAAATCTCACTTTAAAACAACAATTTACTAGAAAAGTAAGTTTTAACACGAACCTTTACGAAATTTTTAGTCAATGTTTCTTTAAATCCGTTGTACCAGGTACTGAAACATTGGTTAGAAATTTGAGGAATGATAATGGAGCCGATGAACGAAGAAGGGAGGATGGGAATAGAAGAGATTAGAGTGGAGTCGCAGGCAGCTCTCAACGCAATTCCAAAATCAGCTTACGAAGCAACAGCAGTTTTGGGCTCCAAAGCGGAGATTTCAACGCTGAGTAGTTAGAAATTCATTTATGCAAATGCATTTATGACACAAACTCTACATTCACAAACATTTGCGAAGGGTGAAGAGGGAATTAATCAGATTTGAAATGTGGCTCATCTATCGTCGGAGTTAGGCACATTAATAAATGCGTTTTTTATACAAACCCTACGTTCGCAAAAAGTTAAGAGTGCAAAGTATCTAGGGAACGTTGATCACCGTACACTAAATGCATTTTTGTCACGAACCCTGCAGTGAAAAATATTTGGTGTACAAACCTAAACGTGAAAGTTATTCTGATCGATTATTGAAGTCACTGCACACTAAGTGCATTTTAGCAAATGCATTTTCGACAGTAATCCTGCACTCCCACGAAAAATTTGGAGCACGGAGGGTGAAGGGGAAGAGGAGGAGCGTGGCAGCACGTCCCTGGAAATCCGGCGGACGTAAATCTAGTCTCGGGGCCTGGCTAAGAGTGCATAAGAGTGCATAAGAGTGCATTAGAGTCGGCGCTCTCGGGATCCGCGTAAACGATACGATCTTCGTGGCTCGCCAGATACGGCTATCCGAGGGCTGGCGGTTTTTGCATGGTTGCAACGCGTTGCAGCGCGTCGCATCGCGTTGCAGAGCCGTTGCAGAGCGTTGCATCGCGTTGCAGAGCCGTTGCAGAGCGTTGCAGTTCGCGTCGCAGGTACCGGGCATCTGTTAGAACCCTATGACAGGTATACCGGCGGTGATTTATAAACAGTTTATGATGTCTGGCCGTGCCACGAGGCGCGCCGTCTCCACTTTCCAGCTACCAACTCTCTCTCCCTCTCTCTCTCTCTCTCTCTCTCTCTCTCTTTCTCGGGGGAGAGAGCTCTCTTTTAATAGGGGCCCGACCGTTTTCTGGCGAAACGGCTCCTCCGCAGACGACCGTTTCGCGACCGTTGTCTAGCCTGGAAGGCACGACCCATTTCCCGGACATAAATCAACGCTGACACCACGGGACCGGGAACGTTTTCGTGCCCGGTCGTTAGATCGACCGGCTAATCTCTAATTAAGGGGCCAGCCTCCCGTGGACCGGTCAAACAATCGTTTTCGATTTTTATCGTATTTTATACAGGTAAAGTCGACAAACTGGTAGACGAGGGAACGGAGAAGCGATCAACAAAACTATCAAATTTTACTTTATACAGGGTGTACGTCGTTGATAGTGAACATGGGACTGTCCTGTTCACCTCTGCGATTATAAACTGAGGCCGCTGGCAGCGTAACACCTTCCTTCTCTCGGACTCGCTCTACCGAGATCCGATTCGTCGGCGTTAATTGATTGATAATCGACATTCACTCTGTGTTCGTTGCGATTGTACCTCGTTCTGAATATCGATGTGCGAATTTGGCTGCAAACGTTTACTTCGTGGTAGCTTTAACACTAGAACTAGCTAGTAATAAATGTGAATGTATATTGCTCTGTAATAATCACAATTCACATTGTTATTTTTTGTTATATACAATGTCCCAAAAATGTACTTCCTTCAATGGAGCGATTCCTCGGAACAATTGAAGTAACATTTTCCTTTGAGAAAATGTTCTCCTTTGTTCAGGAGTTATTCACGAAAAACACGGACCAATCAGAGCGCGGCTACAGCGGGCGGATTCTGGCTCGGCCAACAGAAACGCCACGTTCTACTGTAGCCGCGCTCTGATTGGTCCGTGTTTTTTGTTAATAACTCCTCAATAAAGCCGCGGAGACCAATTTCCCAAAAGAAAAAGTTACTTCAAATGACGCCACGACTCACACGGTTCGAGGAAATACATCTTTGAGACACCCTGTATACAGTGACGTGAAAAAATTTTTGCAAAAGTGCAACTGGTCGGGATGAAGTTGTACTTCGATAAAGTTATACCAATAATTTGTAAAGCAAAATAATAAATTTTTCGAGAATCGAGTATTCGGTGTTCAAATACTTTTTGGATGCACTGTATATCGTGCACAATAAATAAATATTTATTTAAAGCAGTGATCGAATATAAAATTCACAATTCTGTCAGGAATAAGAGTGTGTCGGCGTCATCGATTGAATACCACCCCCGGAGACGCTCGCGAAGATTAAGCAGCGCCGTGATTCGAGGGTGAGTGGGGTGTTTAAACACAGAGCGGGGTGGGGAGGGGGTTGCGCCGGCATTCCAGCGGATTATAAATTATTTAATCAAGCTCGAAGTAAGCGGAAAGAAAATATTTGACCTATTAGGAGGAGTGAGAGGAGAAACGCGGGGGCGGGGTGAAGAGGGGTGGTTTCGGGAGTTGCTCGAGAAACGGCGGAAACAACGGGGAAGGAGGAGGGTGGCTTAGGTCAGGGTGGCTCCGGGCGGTAATAAGAACGACGGCATAGTTTTAACTTCTCTTTTATGCCGGCATCCGCGGCAGTGCTCGGGCTTTGTGCGAATGAAGGCACAAATTGCCGGGGCAAGCCTTCTGGGAGACATTGAGACACGCTCGACTATCTCTTCCTCCCCGTCTTCGACGTTCTATACTGTTTTCTGCCCCCTCCCCCTCCGCTTCTCCTTTTTTCCCCACCGAGCTCCCATACCATGCACACGACTTCTTTGAAACAGAGTCTCTCAACTATCTGTGATCATCACCTCCACCTATCTCTGAATCGGCAAGGATCTGTTCAAAAAAAGGATCTCAAAATTGACCTTGCTCCTCTTCATCAAGGTCAAAATTTTTTTATTGCATTCGAAGGTGCAGAGATACAGAATTCCGCTTTGTTAGTCGTGACATATTTTTATACACCCTACAATACAATTTACTATATATGGTAATTTAATTAGCAAACGCCCGGATAATCAAAGTTCTATTGTACCAGCAAAGAGATTTGTCAATTTGAAGGAATACTTGAAATCGAGTGTGAAGTTAGAAGAAACAAGGACAAAGGGAAGCGATCAAAATTTTTTTTGGGGTCCAAGCGTGGCCCTTGGTTGAGCACGGCTGGTTTAAAGCGCGGCGTAAAAGCTCCGTCGTTGCGCAAGCTTCTCGCTTTCGTTGTACATTCTTATAGTCGTCGGGAAGATGCTCTAAGTCGACGGTGTATCTTCTCCGTTCCCTCGGGGAGTTGGATGCAACGAGATGCTCGAGACACGATTGCTCGCTACCCCCTCGGGTAATTGTTAATTCGAGAGACTTTTACAATTGCTCGCGATTCTTGCCGGTATTCTTTTCTCTCGCCGCGCAGTGTCTTATAAATTCTATCGATTCGATCGCAATTCTCAAACATTCTCAAACAAATGTTCCTTTATATCAAATATGACCTGCAATGTGATAATTAGTTTTTTTGATATCTTAATATTTTATTCAGATGTAAAGATGACCTTGAGTTTCTGTATTACAATGTGTGGTATTTAAATATGGGATTCGTATCGCGAAAACAAAGTGAAACCTAAAAAGACTAATTAATACATTGTATGTACCGGCTAATGCCTATACAACTTTTGTCTGAAATGTTTTTCGATGCAAGAAACAGGTGGGGCAGTAAGTGGTGCAGTTAAGTGACTCACCCTTAATTTAAAGAAAGGAAATGGCTAAAAATTTCATTAGACATATAACTGTGGGATGAATGGTACATTGTGCGTGCGTGCGTGCGGGCGACCGAATCATGTTGCGACAGACCGGCGCCGGTATGTTTGGGAAAACTCGAGTGAGTGCGAAGGTGTGAACGAAAAGTGTTTAGAACTGAGCGATAGGGAAGTGTATGTTTTTACGAATGTAAATTATGGATGCGAGAGTCAGAGTGCAAGCGAGATGAATGCAAGGGGGTGAAAGGGTATAAAGCGTGGATGTTCGGGAAGAGCGTAGAGTAGAGTTTCGACTGCCTTGTGAGAGAGAGAGAGAGAGAGAGAGAGAGAGAGAGAGAGAGAGAGAGAGAGAGAGAGACTGTTAATTGCGTCAACGTTTGTATAGCGTTATTCTTTTAAATATATTAGCATTTAGCAAAGTGTTACGAATATATCAATCACCCCATTCCTCGAGAATCCTACGTAACATATCAGGAAATATAAAGTTCAATTAATTTAATTCACAGAATGGAAAAACCAGGAATACCTACAGCAATACAGAAAGAAACAGCTTGAAGTCAGCAGAAAATTAGCAACCCGCATCAACGTGCAATCGCATGCTTTTTCACGCGACAGAAAAATACGCCAGCCTAATGCACTCGAACGTTCCGAGGAAGCGAAACTCGACTGAGAAACGGCGTTCCCGGCCGGTTTGGCCGGTTGAAAAGCGGGGAAACGCGGTATTAACAATTAGGGTAATAAAAACGGTGGCGAGGGGAGGGCCGAGCAATGTCACAAGATGATGGAAAAGGGCGCGTACCAGCGTCCGGAGTAATGGATTGCACGCCGCGGCGTGTGTACGTACGGTATGGCTCTCCGAGATGCACTATCGAATGTTTTATTCATAAGCCGAGAACAAAGCCTGCCTGTTTATCCTGAGGACATCTCGGTGTGTACGCAACAAGGCACCGCGCTTCCCAGAGCCACGACGAGTTGCACTTACGCGTCCTCTAAGTCCAGTTGCATCGAACGAGATGCACCTACGCGTCGCGCCGCCGCTTCCTCGACAGATAAACTGCAGCCTGGGCAACTGCGCCCCTCCCCTCTTTCGCAATCTCTGCCAAAAATCTTGCGCTCCTATCGCTCAGATGTCGTACTCAAATATTAGGGGGATTCATAAGTAATCAACTATTTTCAAATCTAAAACAAACTTTGTAGTAAATTCAGGTTTTTATTTCTCATTTATTATATAATCTCCATTATTATCGAGGACAGTTTGCCATCTTTCCTGCAAATTTTCGAGCCCCCTCTTATAGAAATCCACAGTTCGTGAAGCAAAATATGAATCAACGTGCCTCCTTACATCTTCTACAGAAGTGAATATTTTATTTCTTAAATAATGTTCCAGAGATCTGAAAAGATGATAGCCAGAGGGAGCAATGTTCGATGAGTACGAGGGGTGCGGTAAAACTTTCCATTGCAATTCTTTGATTTTTTCCTGAGCGAATTTCGCTGTATGGGGTCGGGCATTGTCAATTTGCAGTAATACACATTTCCTGTGGACTAAAGATGCCCTCTTTTTCAATAGTTCTGAATATAGCCGTTATAATTGCTGACGATACAACTCAGCAGTACCTGTTTCTCCAGGTTTCAACAACTCAGTAACATCTAATAATGTGCAAATGCACAGTAACATCTTTCTAAGTGATAAGCTAGGTTTAGGGGTTGATATTGCGGTTTGATTTGCAGAAATCCAGTCCATGTGGACTGTTGACCATGTGGACCCAAGGTTTCTCCATAATTCTTGTATACCTTATTTTGGATCATCTTCCACTAGAGATTTTAGGGTGTCGTTATCAAATTCAACTTGTTGTCCACTTCGAGGCCTGCCAGAGTGATCATAATCACCAGCAGCAAACCTTCTGAACCAACGTTGACACTTTTGTGAATGAAAATGAAAAAGTATGCAATACCGAATACGATCCTCGGAAGGTACGGACGCCGCCATTTCATTTGAGGGTTGTAATCTAAAATCTGCAAGTAAGTAAGTATGCAATGACGAATATGATCCTCAGAAGGTAAGGACGCCGCCATTTTATTACGGGGTTGTGAAAAAAGTTATACTGTTTAGAATATTGTAAACACAGGCTGCTTTATCGAAAACTGTAAAAGAAATCGTGTTTCCTCTTCAACAATCGGTACAGGACTAAATGCAAAACAATTCTTTGCAAATAATTGATTAATATGAAATAGATTGTATGAAATTTCCGAATTTTAACTTTTTTTGGAATAAACTTATTCTTTTACTTATTTAACTTGTAATAGATATCTAGGAACACGAAGGTTTTTAAATACCAACATGAAATGTAATTTATTTAAAGAGTCTAGAAAATTTATTCATCATATTTTCGTCCATTCTTAACGCACTGTGGCCCACATAATTCGATAGAACCTGATCCATCAGCCAGAGAGCCGGGATACTCCTCGTTCTCGATTCTCCAACATTCGAGGATACGATTCCCTGTCGTGTACGCGTTGCAACATTAATATTTGTCAATTACGGGGGCACGGTGGGAGCTAGGCCGGAGATTCATCGTGGCCACGCGAGAATCCGCTTCCATCGTGCGACAGAACCGGCGAAAGCAATTATAATTCCCTCCCCGTATCGCCTGCCCGTTATAATTGGAGCACGAGGCTCCGATAATGGAGCACCAAAGAAGATTAAGAATCGGATGTTTGCGTGTGGAGCGACCGAGAGAAAAAAGGGAAACTGTGAACGCGCGAGAAAGAGGAACAACCGAGTCCGGCTCCGAAGAAGACTGGAAAAGAATGGAGAAAGAGAAGAGGGAGAAAGGGAGAGAGAGAGAGAGGTGAGACCCCTAGGTATAGTCTCGATGACTTATGTGGCTCTGACGCTATCAGTGAAGCGTCTCTAGAGTCCAGCCTGAGCCCCGGAACGCCGGTCCTCGTAAATCATTCGCGATCCACCCACGCCCGCACCGTCTCGCGCCGAGTTCGAGCTTCAGCTTCGAGAGATGCGATATGACAATTAACGAGGTCAAAGGGAGCACCACGCTTCGCACGGCGGAACCCATTGTTCAGAGCGCTGGAAATCTGTTTTTGGCGGCGAAAATTGAATTTTCGATGCTTCATGTTCCGAACAAATTTTTCAACTGATAACTCTTCAAAACTTTAAAATGATAATTAACGAGGTCCATGGCACGGTTATCTCCGTAATTAATTCCTGAAATCAACTTCTACGCGGCTGAATAGAAAGTTCGGATAATCGAGGTTCTACTATATCGTGAATTACACAGGTAACTGTGATCCAAATTGTGCCTTGTTCGGGCTCGTTTTAATCAGAAAAGTGTCACCTGCACGTTAGTAAAAGATTCATGAAGAGATAAGAAAAGGCCAAAGAGTTCTACCATCGAATTTGTATTGTAACTTTTTTTGTTCCAACTTTCGGGCCCCTTAAGGAACAAATCCCGGGACACCAGGGCTAAATTTTTCAAAAATATCGATCGCATCTCTTTTCTATACACGTATCGAGACATACATCTAAATTTTGTGGTCCCGAGTCCCAAGAAAGAGCGCCGAGGACCAAAAAGAGACTCCGAGTCGGGGAGAAAGGGCGCAACGTTAAGAATGTGAGGAATATAATATACCCGTGGATCGCAGAGCGGCGACCACTCGCGGGCCTCGTTGAATTGCCCTAATAAAAATGTTACGTCGCCCCCGCGTCTTTTTTGTTTTTTTCTTTTTTTTTTTTGGTGCGTGGGAGTTGGGCAACTGCCGACCGAAAAAAAGGAGGCTCTCTAGTCAGCCCGAGACCGAGACCGAGACGATCATGCTCGCAGATAACTGTGAACGCGGTAGCCGGTCCACAGACCCGTATCTTTGTCATTTGTATCTCCACGGGTGCACCCTGCCACCGGATGACAATCAAAGGACCACTGCCTCCGCTCATGGCAGCGGTACGACGCCCCCTTCCCAACTGGACGCAGATACATTTCATACTGTTTTCTTAGAAGCTCGCGAATAGCTCTAGTTTGCGAAACCAGACGCACCAGTCGAACTGTCTACGAACGTTCCTTCTCGAGAATTTCTTTTTCGAGAACTTCTCCGCGAAATTTGACAATTACTGATCTAAAGCGCCACTGAACGTTGCGATACTGTCATTTTAACACGTTATAAAATTGATGGAATAGAATAGCAATTTATCCATACAGAAATAACCTAATTTACAGTGTAAGGCAGAGTCGCCTGATCAGGGGAATCGACTCGAGGGGAAATAGTTACCCTCTCTCTCTGCCAGTAGCGGATTAGTCAGGTGACACTGTGACAAAAACGCGTGGGGGGACAGCATCGTAGAAGGGGAAGGTAGAGTGGGGACTTGATCTGGCAACTCTGGCGTAAGGTGCAAAATTCGTTATCATGTAACTATTAATAATATTTGTCTTTAAACTCATGTTCATTTGTTTTCATCCCTCGTATTGATTTTCCCCCTTCCGGTAAAAGAGAGCATCGATACAATGCACTCTATTCCCAGTCACACTCGAGATCGTATGAAACTGGCAAAAATTAATGTATCCAAACAAAACTTTTTTCTTATAATGCCTGAAACATGACCTCCTGGAGTATGTACACGAAGAATCTAATAGTTACAAATTGGCGTGGAAAAAGTATATATTGGGGCCGCAAAGTGACCCACCTTCGTTAGTTAAGAATTAATGCGCCTAATGGACAAGGGCGTGGTACGTTGGAGGGCCGAGCTCGATTTTCGCGAATTTCCCGGCGGCAGCAAACGGCAGCTGTTGAAATGTTCTAATCGTGATTCGGCAAACAGAGGCGTTGTAATGCGGGCAAATCTAGCCGGCCGTGTTGGTCCGGCGAATCAAGTATTCGACCGGCCGGCGGACTACACCTAGAAAATTATGCCAGCGGGCGTACAGTTCCCGAACAATGGCCCCGGTTCCTCGAAACATGGCCGCGCGATAAGCCGCTACAACGGCTGAAAATCGCTGGATACAATAACCTAAATAATGGTTACGTAAACAATGGTTGAACCGTTGCGTTCGCTGTTTCGCCGCGGCTTGTCCGCTTTGGTTACCAGCAGCCCGCGTTACGTTACGACTGCTCCTCGTCCGCCGAATAATTCGCAATTGGAAACCGCCGTACGCATCCCCCTCCGTGATCAATGAATATCGGCTGCGTGTAATTCCTTTCCGAATCGCGATTGTTTATGCAAATCCGACAATTTTGAGAATAGCTGTCCCCGAAAGACGAAATTCGATAGAATTTTCTATCGATTTTTATTCGATCGATCAAACCCCTCGTACTCAGAAATAATTCCAGAAAACATTCTACCAAAATATCTTCCCCCTTTTTCTTTTCACACTTTGAACCAACCAATTATGCTGTATTTATGACAAAATTTTAATCCTGGAAAAAATTTGAATCTTGGTTAAATTGAAATATTAGTTTTTCGCCTATTTTCCCTATTTAGTCACTCGCCAAAATCCGGGAAAAAAACTAACCGACGTCAACTGCCCAGATCCATATATGGCAATTAATTCCGATTTTTAAGTAGAATATTCTGGTTGTAAAACAAACAAAAAAGAACCTCAATTGTTTATGAAAATCCACCGACTTTACGAATTGCTATTCCCGAAAGACGAAATTCGATAGAATTTTCTATCGATTTTTATTCGATCGATCAAACCCCTCGTATTCAGAAATAATTCCAGAAAACATTCTACCAAAATATCTTCCTCCTTTTTCTTGGCACACTTTGAATCAACCAATTATGCTGCATTTATAACCAAATTTGAATCTGGGTTAAATTAAAATATTAGTTTTTTGCCTAATTCCCCTATTTAGTCACGCGCGAAAATCCTGAAAAAAATCTAACGGACATCAACTGCCCAGATCCATATACCGCAGTTAATTCCGATTTTTAAGTAGAATGTTCCGGTTGTAAAACCAAGATGAAAATCATAAGTTAGAGAATTGTTGCAGAGGCGCGTCTGTTCACCTTGAAATATCCTTCCCACGCTTTAAATAACAAATGACAGGAGTAGTCCTTTTCCTCGATAGTGTCTCACAATAAGAGCCGCAGCGCAGCGCAGCAACGCGAACAGCAACACGCCAGGGAAATGTGGACGCGTCGAGCATTAAATCAACGGTGACATCACGAGACACGTGGGAACAGTTTCCGCGGGGACCGCGGCGACAAAGCCAACTCCCGTCAACACAATCGCGAATAATTACAGTTTCCTCATTATTTTCCGTCACGAAAGGGGAGCACGTCCCGCGAAAACTCGGTGAAACTCTCTGATTGCGCAACTGCGTTGCACGTGTATAGGTGCGTACGTACACACGCGACGACGCGTGCAGCACTCGATGCAATCGTGGTTTTGCGACGCTTCGGGCGAATCCGAACCTGTCAACAGATACAAACACGCACGTGGGACTCTTTTTGCAAATGCGCGAGGGAAAACACAGTGGAAAAAAAGATTGCGAAACGATTGACCTACGGGAAAGTGTAAAAGATCCAGAAAACAACTTTAAATGTAGAACTTCGATAAAAAAATTAAATTAAATTTAATTAAATTTAATGCGTATGCGAATTTTATGGATTTGTGGTGAAAATAACTGCGCTGAATGCGAAACAGTAAAAACAATGAAAGAATTCGAAAATAATTGAGATAAGAATTCGCAACAGCGAAAGTTTGCCAACTTCGAAGGAAAGTTTTTCCACGCAATTTTACTATGTCACTGGCGAAATACCGCAGCGAAAAGCATCCCCTAAGCTCGCCCTAACCCTCGGTTGAAGTCGGCAAGCCTTGATTACAGAGGAAAGCGTAAAACCGCGCGACATACTTTAATCAAAGTATAGCAAGAGAAGTAAAAAGAGAGAGAGAGAGAGAGAGAGAGAGAGAGAGAAAGAGAGGAAGAGAGCTGTTTCGGTTTCACGACCCCTTAATTTTTCCTTGTGTCGTCGCCGCGAGATATTTGACATATTTGAATCGCGGTCCGTAAGAATGCTCCCTTCGAAATAACTTGGGTTAACGCGGTCGCTTTGAACCTTACCCGGACCGGGCAATTTCGTTTCGTTTTGTTTCGCGCAATTTCGAAAATGCACCGTTGCCCAGTTTCGATCAACCAGAGACGCGTCAGGAACGTCGACAATCGGCTATGCTCGTCCGGGAACAAAAGGAACGAACGATCACGACAAACGCGTTCCGTTTCGATTCTAAAAATTCCAAAAATATTTCCCCCAGTTTATTTTGTTTATAGACCGTGAAATTGTTTCTATTTTAAAAAATGAAGGTAGCCTTGACATTTCCGAAACTCTTTCACCTACAAAAAGAACGGTTATTGCGATATTCTAGTCCTCATTATACTGGAAAACTTGGGTTGAAACAGTTTTTTCATATTTTCAACAACAGCGGAGATAATGTTGTGCTAACATGCACTGGATCACTCTGTACACTGATTTCTCTATATATGTCGTCAAAACCTCGGTGATAAACGTCATGGAATTATCCCCACATAATTATCCCAACAAACAATCGAAATTATAGGACAGTTTACTGTGAAAATCCTACTAGTTCTTTTCCGATAACAACGCAGAACATTTGGAAAATTTGTTATAGTTGTAAAGGAACAAACTTTCTCTCAAACTTTCTTTCTGATAAATATGACACGCTCTACTTCTCTTTAAATATCTCCGAAACTAATGCACGGATAAAAAAAGTATTCTATGAAAATTGCTGGTCTTTTTACGTACAATAAGATCCCATAATAAAATATATAGGTTTCCATTTGAAAAAACAAATATGACCTTCAAAGGACCTTGAAAACGCCACCCAAATAAAAAACTGATACTGCCCTCTTTCCTCCTCGAAACGCTTTAAAACGTGTATTACACTTTTTAAATATCTTTCATACTTTTTATATCGAGAATTCACTGTATATTTTAGTCCAAACAATTTTTTTCTTTTTAAATAAATGAATGATGGGGATGTTTTAAGAACATTCCAAAGGAAGCATATCCGAAAAAAATTTTTTATCCTCCCCACGACCCACAGGAATGTGGGTCTCCTTCCACATGATTTCTCCAATATTCAAGTGCAATTTAAAAGAAAACTATTAGAACTAGCTGAGTTGGGCTTAGACAATACGGAAGCTTACATCTTCTAGAATTTGAAACGATATTAAAACATGTAATTGTTATTACATTTTAAAAATTATAGTTTTTTTAAGCGAGCACAAGTTTTTCACCTAAATTTGAACTTGAAGTATGCATATGTTAGCCGAAACGTAATAGAGCCTAGCAATGAATATACTGTGATAAACTATCATTAGTTGACCAAACAATGCAAAAAAAATTAATTTGCGACAACTTGCAACAGATACCAGAAATTACAGATTTCCTTCAGGAAAATGAATGCAGAAGAACAGGTATATTAATTCCAATTATTCTATAATCTGTTTAAAACCTGTGTAATTAATAAACACCGTGTAAATTCAAATTCATTTTTGTTGCAATTTGAAGCTATAAATGTCACCTTTTTACCTACTAAATTTCATTCAATTATCTCCAATGGTTTAGAAGTGCCATTTTAGAGCGCCAAAATGGCATTTTCGCCCACTGTGCGTCGTTCCCCGAGTCTTCCTGTTCGTTCGAAGGCAACCTGGCTCGGTGGAACTGGATTAAAAATCAGGAGCCACGACGAGGAGGATGTCGCCGTTCGCGTTCCGTGCGAACCTGCGCGAGCATGGCAAAAATCGTTCGGCAACACGAGAGCGTGTCCCCGGTGCGTTTTAAACGGCCCTCGCCGTACAGGCGAATATCCACGCTTGTAGATATGTATCCTTCGTGCTTTATGCCCGGCCACCGGTGTGTATGAGTGCGAGAGGGCCGTTGTTATATTCAAATTCAGTCGCTTGGCTAGTCCATGATTGTGCGTCGCGGCGAATATTCCAATACGCCCCGGCCATATTGCGATTCTATTACCGCGGAATTCCACGACTGGCATAAGCAGCACGGGCCTCCTGAGAACCCTCGGATAGCCTCGATCTCCTATTCCAACCCTCCCGCACCCTTCCGCACCCTCCCCAAACCCTTCTGCTCCCCGTTCCCTGTTCCAACTCTCCGACAAATTGTTTAGGATTATTGCGATATGATTTTATGCGAACACTTTCCCGCCGCTTGTAGATACACTCCTGTATCGCCCACTTTTCGCTCTTCCTGTATGGTGTGTTTACGAGCGACGGTCTCTTCGAGGTGTTTCATCCCCTCCGCAGTTGTTCTTCGTTCTTAAATTCGATTTTATTGCTCGGTTTGTGGATATCGTTTTATGTCGTCCGCCTTTGTTCTGTTTTACGTTGTATTATTTTCTATGCGTTTTAATTTTTCACACTTTTAGGTACCTCCCGGAATGCTATTAACAGGGCAAGCGCCACGCGGGTCCTTAGGGACCGGTTCGGGCCTAGGCGGTCCTCAAGGACCGGCCACAGATTTCAGGTTCATACTGACTGCGAGACTAAAGATTTCGCTTAGGGGACATCGGTTTCTACTCGGTCAATGCTTTAAGAAAAAGAATATAATATAAGAAGGTAAATATAATTTATTGAAACGACGTAAACAGAGGTAGGGATTTTTTAACAAATTGTGATCGTAACTATATCGCGTTTGGTGACATTTTAAAGTTAGAAAAGTTGCAATTTTTTGCCTCGCTTGCGTCAGTGTAAATCTCACCGAAACTCGATCCCCCATACCCGGGGATAAAATTGTGACAATTACGGTAGAGTCATTTGCGACAGTTACGGAGAGAGTGCTGTAATCGGATTTTCAGTAGTATTTCATATGGCACATTCCGCAGACACATTGGATTGTTTAGGTTCAGAGTTATTTATTGACCATTTTTGGCTCTCAAAAAATTTGAAAAGTTCTAGGACACTTATTCATTTACTTCAGAATTATTTTCTGAAGAAATTAGGTATACCTCTTTATTCGGGTTCGTATTAGATTTCACAATGAAATCTGAATAAATTCAACTTCGTCGTTATTACAAAGGAATATATTGAATTGTTTAAGAAAAGAGATAGATTATGTATCTTGCAAATAATGCACACAATCGTTCTGAATAGTAATGCGCAGTTTATTTATTATTTATGAACGTAGGTGTGTACGTATGTCCTCTGGTGTCCTTGGAAAAGTTAATCGTTTCTCACGGCATATTGAGTAGCATCGTCACCAAACGCGTCCGACCGTATCAACAGCTCCGTAACGGATTGTTTTCATTATCTCGGTTCCCTCGTTTCATCGAAAACGTTGAAACGCATCGATCAAACACGGTTCACAGTGCGACTGCGACACGTCGCGCTGACAAAGAATGATTACATCTCATAAACGCGTCCTATCGGCATCATCTCCTGCTAGTCCTGCCTATGCAAGAAATTGACACGTTGCCAAGCATCTTTTTATTTACCGACAATCTCCGTAGAACATAATTTAAATAGAAGATAGCATTTACGATGCTCCCATCGTGTCCAAATTTTCACAGCAATTTTATTGTGAACTCACGAATGTCTCGCTAAATAGATCTCCTCGATTTGACATATTTTTTAGTTTACTAGGTAATGTGTAAACAAATTTGATCGAAATTGCTATTGCTCGGAATTTCGAAGACAAAAATGAAGGTCCGAAGTTTTAACTTTTCCACGTGTGTCTGTAACGAAAATTTAAAATATGCCTTTTATGTAGATCTCGGCGGTTTTATTGCATCTCACCGTGGGATATTGTTTTGCCGTGGCAATGTTCCCGCGATTATATTGATCCAGCTGGGATCGTCAGCGTATTGGTTCGGCAGGCTGCACGAATATTGGCGATTTTGGCGGGTCCCGTAAATCTAGTGTTAATTGCAATGCAAGCGTATACTCCTGCTGCCTCGTGCGATAAAATATAAAATTAAGTAAATATTTGACAACACCAGTCCCAACAGACGTGCATCGTGAGCGTTCGGTTCAGTCCGCAGGACACCTTGTGCGTTACAGATTCTTCCGGAATAGTTTGCGAACGAGTCGGCGCTCCGCGAAGTCAAAGAAGTTCCGGTGTTCCGCTAGGCCCCGCTCCGGATCGCGAGCGGATTCCTCGAGCTTGAACAGCGCAGAACGCGGTTTGCTTGTGCTGTTTGCAGTTCGCGCTGCGTTTCTGCCGCGAATCTAACGGGGGGTCTCTCTGGCCGGCGCGCCGTGCTCTTAGCTTTATATAATTGCGAGCTTTCATATTTGATGTTGCCGAGCCGCGTTCGTAGCTTCAGCCAGTTTGCACGAGCTTTACACACGGTCCATTTCTAGCATTTTCAAGCAGAGACGGGCCAGGTATGCGGCGACCTGCAAACACCGCTAACTGTGCCTTGTTTGAAGCCGGGATTTAACGTGTGCGTTATTCCCGGATTTGTGGGAACCACGATGTTAGACTCTCTGCGCGGTCCTTGGTCTTCAGTCGGGCTTTTTCGAGCCCTCCGGACGCCTCTCTCTCCTCTCTCGCTCTCTTTCTCTCTTTCTCTCATTCCTCTCTTTGGTTTACGCTCGAGATCCCATGGACTTTGGACGAACAGAAGATCGTTGGCTAGGATTAGCTTGGACTTCTAGCTGACTTTTCTGCTTCCTAGACAGTTCATTATGGTGATAGTCTCCGCGTGGAAGGCTCATCCGTGTTTGTTCTTTCAGTATAGAGACTGCATTATGATCGCCGGTCGTCGAGCTAATCCAAAAGTAATCACTGGACTGCGGATCTTTGCGCAAAATAAAAAATATTTGTACTGATTCCAAGACACAGGAGCGAAATAAAAATTTCCCTTAAGGACCAAGGGTAGTCTCGTGACTTTTTCAGGGTCAGCAAGTCGGTAACTGATTAGACACAGATCCGTCTTGATCTTGATCCGACGAGTCCTAAATCTGTGACTGAACTTGTCACATTTTTCGCTCTGTATTATCGACATCGTGAATACAAAGGTTTTTCAAATTTATGGCTTTATTTTGCAGAGAATTAAGACAAAATATAGCTTTATTTGTAGCTGGAGATACTTTCTAGAGTGCGCTACTTTCGATTTCACCCAGAAAACTCATCCAAAGGCTTGAAAATGCTTGGATTCCACGGCATACTCCTAACGCTTATATTACCAAATATCCGCATAATCTCGTCAGCTCATGACCACACGCGCTAGATTGAACCTTCCCCTTTCGAATAAGTCCTTTCCCAGCGAAAAATATTCTCATATAAGGACGAAAAGTTGAGGCACGTGAAACCATTTTTCGCCTATTTTCGTCGGTAACGTAGTCATTCTACCTTATCGTGAAATACGGAGTCTTGGTTCTTAAATCTTCTTAATATCTCCACTGCTTCAAATTGTGCTCACCCAATTTGTCATAAATGCATAAAATCCGCAGTCTACAGTAATCACCAATGCAGTGATTCGTTGGATACTGCAACAAAAGTACTATCAAGAGCATGACTAGACTGCGAGCGATCAGCAACATTAGGATTGCAACAAGTGGAAAGGTCTGTCTTTCTACTGGGTGAGTCACTCAACTGTACCATCTAAATGTACTCGTAGCCAGCTGGTGGGATCAAAAATGGTTTCAAACGAAAGTTGTTAGTCGTTGACCGGTACATACAGTGTAATAATATAATTGGTTTATCACCTAACTGGTTAAAGAAGTTTCCAATACCTAATTACCAATATTCGTAGAGCCCGTCGAACCAATACGCTGACATTCGCGATCCCAGCAGGATCAATATAATCGCGGCGCAGGAACATCGGCACGGCAAAACAATATCCGCGGGGGAAATGCAATAAAACCGCTGCGATCTTGCGATCTCGAGAACGGATCTCGGAGCACACCCCCGCCTCGTCTTGTTATTCTTGACCGAAGAACAATGCAAATTGGCGCAGCCAATTCGGATCTCGTTCGGGTTGGTCACGCTTCATCGAGCCCGTTATTAATACAGCTAATATTTGCCGAGCGGCTCAAAAGATCCTCTCTCGATCCTTTCGAACGGAGGACGGAGGAGAGACGGC
>CM052138.1:7584396-7636481 GCA_028454255.1 Halictus ligatus
GAGTGAGAGAGAGAGAGAGAGAGAGAGAGAGAGAGAGAGAGAGAGAGAGAGAGAGAGAGAAGGAGCACACTCACCCTCCGGGCGTAATATGACATTTAATTAAGAAACTTGGGCGAGCTCGCCGAGTGATATTTGAGGTAATTAAAAATGTATCCGTCGCGGTTCTTTGAGACAAGCCATTTTCATTGCTGCACAAAGGAGCCTCCCGGGGCTAATCTCTGCGATCCTCTCTGTACCGGCTTCTCCCTCTCCTCCTCCTCTCTTCCTATCTTCCTTTGACCCTGTCTTTCTCTATCTTTCTATCCTTCTCTTCCTCCCTTTCCGTCGTCCACCCACGCGACTTCGCACGAAATTGCCCGGAAGGTGACCGAGGACAACAGGTTCAAAGAAAGAGAAACAGTCTAATGGAATAAGCAGCGAGATGTAAGTACGAACTTTCGTCCTCGAAATGCTCGAACTTTGGATCTACAAAATAAAAATTGTTCGCTTCGATCACGAGCCAGTGGAGCCAAGTAGAAATGGTTTTCTTTATTCTGTTACTCTTACATATTTATTGTAATGCTTTCAATTGCGCCATTTGTGTCATAAACGGAGAAAATCCGGTCTAATTATCAGACTGCGGATCTTTACGTAAGATAAAAATGGTCTAAGTTAATTGTAAAAACAGTGTAAAAAGGCAGTGATGGACAGACTGCGTATGTTCGTGGAAAATAAAAATGGTCGAGTTTCGATGAAATTTTCAGGGTATGTATGTATAATTGATATCTGCAAAATGTATGTTTCAAATTTTCAATATAGGTTCGCGTGAAGAAGTTTTACACAACAACTTGATTTTCACTGTAATTCCTAACAATAAAAATGTTCATATAGCGAACTAAAAGCAAGTAGCGTTCTATGTTTAAAATAAAAGATCGAATTCACATGGTTCGATGTTGAGAAGTTTATCGCCCGTTCGAAAATGGCCGAATATTAGTGCGAGTTTGTGTGCAGTGACGAACGTCGACTATCCAGGGCAGGGACAGACTCGCGTGTCGCTTTACGTCCCGATGGTAGATAGAAAGATGAGCCCGGCTTCCGTGGAAGCCGAAGGACGGGAGCGTCTCGTAGTATAGTACGCGTCGCGTCGTCCAGGCAGCATAATACGCGCGATGCACACGAGCCGGCTCATCTGCATAACACCGGCGGACGCAGCCTCGACATGAATATTTACCGGTCATTTATAAGTCCCCGGTGTGTAGGGGCGTTTATCGCGATTCGTCCTCGTCCTGGTCGTCGGAACGACGCGACGACGATGCACCACCACCGATCCTATTCGATCGGCACCGGGGGGATCTTCGGGACGGGTTACACACCGGAAGAAGAGACTCACCGCACCGGCCACGAGAACCGCGGCCGAGGGGACCCAACTTTCTGCCATGGTGATTGCCGGGGCCCAGCCGAGTTTACGATATACGGCCGTTTACTTTATTGCCCGCTGCCTCGTCTCGTTACTTTCGACCGTTCCGGGAAATTTCGCAGATTTCTCGTACCGATTCGCGAGCACCGATCGATTCCAGTGCCTTGCCGTCCCTGCTCCCACGAAACCGCTGCCTCCGTCGCCATTTTCTCGCCCGATCAAGCCATCCTGCGAATCATCCGTTTACACTGCGACAAAACTATATTCCATGCGACTTATTCTCTTTATATCACACATGCGATCAAGATTTTTCAATGGGACTTACTATTCATCTCTTTCACAAAATAAAATTTTGCTATTGTCGATATGCAAAAATTTTCTGCATCGATTACATGAACAGAAGCAGCGTAGGATCTTTTTCTTACTTCAATAATTACGGGGTCAATAATGAATCGAGAGTCCCCTATTCATTTGGACTTCCTATTATAATTTAACTTGGAACAAAATCTAGTGAACATGTATCTTATTCAATCCTGATTAATTGAAATGAAATTCTATTCGAAAATCTATTGAAAAGTGACCCCCATTATATTAAAATTATTAGTGACAATTATAAATGTATACATAATTTATTTGTTACTGCCAATATGCAAAATAAAAATTTTCTGCATCGATTACAGGGAACAGAAGCCAGAATCCTTTTTCTTTCTTTAATAATTGCGGGGTACGTAGATAATGAATTGAGACTCCCCAATTCTTTTGGACTTACTATTAATTTAACTTCGAACAAAATCTAGAAAATACATATCATATTCAACTCTGATTAACTGAAATAAAATTTTCTTCTAAAATGTCTTGATAAATCACCTCCAGTACATTAAAATTATTAGTGACAATTATACATGTATATTTAACTCCGGTGTCATGCAATTGACTCTGAAATTTTTCTATTTGGATAAAGATTCGGCGTCCACTGCGAAGGAAATCGAACGGCAAGAGTCGATCCGGTGATCGATTAGAATCGTCCGATGGTCGGAGAAGGGTTAAGGGAAGAAGATTAGGGTTCAGATCGACCAATGAACGAGTGGCACAGATAAAAGAAAAACAGGATCGTCGGTGGTGTGCGGCACAGGGGAGCTAATTTAATAAAACCGCGAGTCGGTGGTTACGCGGCGAGAATCAGCGTGAAAGAGAGAGAGATAGAGGAGGAACGAATAAGCAAGCGGGATTGGAGCGAGAGAGGAAGAGAGAGAGTAGAGAGAGGGACGAGGGTGGCGAGAGCGAGGGAGAATTTTTCATATGCTTACTTGCACAGAAATAATGAGCTTGTCCATAAATAAAGAATAGAAGCCGCTCGCGGCGAATGGGTAATGAAGTCTCTCGTGGATAATTGTTATCGCTGGAAAACGTTGCCAGCCTTGCGTTTTCCACCGCGAAACGATGCAGACGCGGGCAAACGAAATACAACCACCCCCTCCCACCCCCACGCCCCCCCAGACCATGACGGGAACCCGTAGCGAAGCGTTTCCCAGCTCGACTTTTTGGAAGCTCTTCCAACGCGCGGACGGAATCAAAGCGACCAGCCTCGAGGCTTCAACCGGATTGCGAGACGATCTCCCGATGGGTCGTTTCATTTCGCAATCCGCCGAACAATTTTCGCGACCCGAGATTTTCTACCCATCTATCTATCTTTCTCGCTCTCTCGCTCTATTTTTCTCTTTCGATCCTTTTTGACGGAACGATCCGGGTTTTTCAAACAAGGAAATGTAGTTCCTTCTTCCTTGAGAAATTTCTTGGAATAATCGCTTTCTCTGCTTCTATTCTAAACGTTCGATATATTAACCCTTGGCACTCGAAGCTATTTTAACTTAAAAGCATTTCTTCCGACCTAGAATATTTCCCTTCTATATATTTTTCTTTCATGCTACAGATACGAAAATGATTTACTCGTACAATGCTGAGGTGTTTAGTAATTTATTAAGTTCAAACAAATTTTATAACGTAAACAATATTTTGAATAATGATACAGCCATTTTTAGTTGCGCCTTACGAGTGCTAAGGGTTTATTCAATAATTTCGATGACTTTTTGCAGTCGAACCTATGTCGACTCCGGAATAGAATATTTTCGTTATGTATGACTAAACTGGAGATTCTATGCATTCATGGCAAAAGCGAGTAGGTGTAATTCGAAGCAGCATGAAGATTAGAGGATTTTAAAAACATCTGTATATCATTTTCAACCTGTTACAGTTATTCAAGGGAGAAGGAGAATTTTACCGGGCCCCTGTCTTCTGCTATCAACACAGAAAATTTTGATTATGACAGTCGACCTTTTCCAGGTTGTCCATATCAAATTTAGTCTATGTGCTTGTGCCATTCTGGAACATTTAGCAATTTTTTAAACGACCTTCATTCGAGTTTCTTTTACAGCTTTGTATACGGAGTGGGTAGATAATGCTAAAAGAGCTTCGAAAATTTCGATTTTTGACTTTAGTGAGACTTGTAGTCAGCGTTAAGTGACCTAACAAAGAACGTAAGTGTTTCGGTCCGCCGGTTGAGCGTGGCTGGTCTAAAGATTTCAGATCAATTTCAGATATCCATGATCCAACTGGTTGCGACAACGGCAGTGGTTAGCCACCCCTCGAATCAGCTCGCTCTTTCCGACCGTTCTCAACGTTCGCCGGAATCGCAAGAACAAGAAGAAGTCCCGGCGAAAGGGGGAATCGTGTTCCGCGCTCGTAACCATTATCACCGGTGCCCTTCTTCGATAGGGTCGGCACGAGGTCGCTGAAATAGCGACACGAAAGGGCCCCTAGCCTCGATTTATGTGCCGGCACGGCGGACGCCGAGATCTCCTCTCTTCTGAAGCGTCGATACAGGTTTTGCACTCCAAATTAATCCTGTTGCAATTCTCCCTTTCGGAAATCAAACTCACCTTTTTGTGAATTCATCTTGTCGACGACTCGAAACTGAAGTAACGCTGTTGGTCGGACAAGGTGCAGTTTATTATTTCTACCTAGGTTTTCTCAAAAGAAATTAAATAGAGAAAGATTGAACCTAAAGAAGAAGAAAAAAAATTGAGAAGACCAGAAGAAGGAAGAGGATCTAACAGTGTCCGAAAGAAATAGAGAAAGACACTCCCCAGCAGAACAGATAAAGAAAGAAAGAGACTGAGAAGGAGAGAGAGAGAGATCCAAAAGGGGAAGGAAGATGAAGAGAACGCTAACATCGTCCAACGGAAATATCCTCGGCCAGAGCAAGAAAGAAGAAAAGCAAGAGATAGAAGAGGATGCTCTCGTCGGGAGATTTAGTATAGTTAGATCGTATCGGGGGTGGCTGTCTCTGCTTACTGTGCTTACTCTGGTGCTTACTGCGCGCACAGCCACTCCGTCTAGCTCGGAGGTATTTGATATTGACTTGCCGAGCCTCGACTTTGAACTCGCAGACCGGCAGGCAGCTCGAAACCGGGACGGGGGTGGTGAACGGTGGTGTGGGGGTTGGCGACGGGAGGAAGAGAGCCGGACCGGGCCGAGCCACGTTTAATTAAAAAGCCTTCTGCACCCCCGCGGCCCCGGTTCTTGCACCCTTTCCACCCCGCGATATGTGCGGGCCCCGATAGTCGACACATTGGTGATACCCGGAAAACCGACCCCCTCTCTCCCACCATCGCTACTCCCCCTTCCCCCTGCAACCCCCTAAGTACACATCGGCGGCACATCACAAAGGAAATGGAATCCTTTACTTTCCGGATGGAATTAACTCGAAAACTCGGCGAACACACCCGGCACACCGGGCATCGGTGGCTTGATTATTTTAACCTGCGTTATCGCCGGCTGCTCTCGAATTAGCTAGCTTGTTTTGGAACGATTTTGTGGGTGTGTTGATTGGTGATGATCTTGAGTGGTACCGAGTGCGCCCAGAGCTTTTGTTTTTGATTCGCGCGGTATTCGAGTGCTCTACAGTGGTATTTGTTGTTTTGTTCGTTATACTATTCATGGTGATACGTATTGTACCACTCATTGTGCTATTCAATGTATTACTTGCGGTACCACTCACTATTCTGTTGATTATAGTATTCATTGTACTATTTGTTGCACTATTCACTGCACTGTACTATTCACTGATTGTACCATTGAATGTACTGCTCATAGTACTGCCCATTATTCTACTCATTCTACTACTCGAACTATTTATTGCACTATTCACTGCACTGTACTATTCCTTGGTTGTCCCGTCGAATGTACTACTCATGGTACTCCTCATTATTCTACTGATTATACTACTCGTTGTAGTAATTATTGTACCATTCACTGCACTGTACTATTCATTGATTGTACCATTGAATGTACTACGCATGGTACTACTCATTATTCTACTTATTATACTGCTCATTGTACTATTCACTGCACTATTCACTGTACTGTATTATTCACTGATTGTACCGTTGAATGTTCTACTCATGGTACTACTCATTATTCTACTCATTATATCACTCATTGTAGTATTTATTGTACTACTCACTTCACTACCTATTGGGCTACTCATTATACTACCGATTGTATTATTTATCGTTCTACTAATTTTGCTACTTATGGCACTACTCACAGTACTATTCATTGTGCTATTCATTATACTGATCTTTGATTACTCATTGTACTTGCCTTGTACTACTCATAGAACTATGAAATGTACTACTCGTGGCTCTACTCATGATACTACTCATTTTATTTTTCATTGTATTTATTGATTCAAGTGCTCAACGGTACTACTCGTTTTAGTATTAATTGTACATTAGTGCTCATGCTACTATTCATTGTATTATTCTTGGTACTACTCATTGTACGATTCATTGTGCTACTTATTGTACTATTTACTGTACTGTTCACTGCACTATTCATTTATGAATTATTATATTATACATTGTTCTATTCGTTATATTATTCATTTTGCGATTGATTGTACTATTCGTTGTATTACTCACTATACTATTCATTGCATTTTTCATTGTACCGTGCACTGCAGTGTCCGTTGTACCATTCATTGGAATATTCACCGTTCTATACGCTGCACTATTCATTTTACTATTCATTGTAGTATTCACTGCGGTATTCATTGTACTATAGATTCTACTATCCACGTGCCAACAGAATCAAAAATTCCAAGTTTCCCAACAGCTTCTCATCTCGATCGTCATTCATAAGACAGCCAAGAAGCGAACACACCGTACCGAACGAAATAACTGTGACGTATAAAATGTTTTTTCAACGTTCCCCGACACACATATCCGCCTCCATAAAAAATAAAGAAGCTAGATAGCATCGTCGAATTAAAGAGCGCGCCGCCCAAATCTAATTGGACAAGAGCCTCTACAGCGAGAAAATAGAACCGTGACGCTACCGCGGAAGTCGTCGCAATTAAAATGAAAATGAAAGATAGAACGAATCATCGCTGTATCACGATTCTCCGCGGCGTTTCGGTGCTGACGGTGAAGTTCGAAATCCTGAACAATGTGGATGGAAAGCCGCCGCCGCCGGACGCAATAGAACCACGGTCTGATTAGAACGAAAACCTCGGCGGCGACGTCTCGTTCCCGTTTCTGGGAAAACATTTCTCTAACAAACCGACTGCGCTAAAAACACAGCTCGAACAGAAGGCGCATAGTTTCGGTATCTCCGGGAAATGCTTGCGAAGAAAAGGAGCAGAAGGGCCAGAGAAGAGAAAGAGAAAGAGAGAGAGAGAGAGAGAGAGCGAGTAAAAGAGAGGATCCCTGATATTTCGCGGACACCGACTAGCAGAGCATTAGCCACGCAACGGTCGCTTTCTTGCGACCGCAAAAACCGCGACGGACACAAAGTCGCGTGTGCCCGTCGTATTTCGCATTAGCACGTCTCCTAGCGTGTCGGGTCCGTGCCGGTAAATGATACACGATGGCGAAATGACGTGAAATAACGCGAGGCTTTCCATCTGTTCGCCGGTGCGGTGTTTTCTAACGAGAGAGACTTCTATCTCTCTCTCTCTCTCTCCCCCCCCCCCTCCCCCAACCCTCTTTGCTTCCCTTCCCGTGCCGTCGTTCCTCGCTCTATACAACAACCGCTCGTAACCGATGAAATTCGCGAATGAATTATTCATTTAATCGCTCCACGGACAATTTATTTGCGAATAAGAGCGTTCCGCCGCCCGTGTCCACGGGAATCGGCTTAAGAAACACACGACGCCGGGTTTCACCGATGCTCGACCGCTGCAACCGCGTTTGCGAAACGGTTCGCTTTTCTTTCGCGGCTCGACACGCGAAATTCTTTGCCACTTTGCTGCGTGTTGCAGTCCCGCCGATCTTCTCGGCTGCTTAGACCCGTTCGCAGCTCGATTCTCAAAGCGGAACAACAAACAGAGTATCGTATGTTGGCCGTTATTCACTGACCTGGAATTTCATATAACAATTCATTGTTTTAACGTAATTTTCATTATTAAAATATCCGTAACACTCTCCCGATTAAAACAATACCCGACACGATACAGTTCGTATCACACTTATTTGTGTAAATCGCAGTTGAAGGTAACCTCGATTATCCGAACCGATGCCCGAACAAGAGAGGGAAGTAACTAAAAATGTAAATCGCAATGCGGGATTAAATTGGTACTGGTATTCATCAATCATTAATTTTTTTCCTTTGTACTACACCCTTACAGTTTACTCAGAATTTCTGTTTTCACGATTAATATTTACTGTTCCCGATAAGAAAATGCAAGGTTCAAGGATAGTTTCCGGATAGACCGCTCCAGACTTCCGGCGAACGACGAATCTGCAAGTGGAAGAGAGGAGAAGAAGGTTTCCAGTGTTTCGAACCTGTTCGAAACGCGGAAATGGCGGCGCGTTATTTCTTTCTGAATCGGCTTAATTGCGGGACGATATATGCATCCGCGAACCACGGCGGCTGCTCCCGCTCGTATCGTCCTTTGTCTGCCTACCGGACGAAGACGGAGAGACGGATAGAGGGGGATGGTGGGAGGCAGAGAGAAATAGTGGAAGACAGAGAGGAACAGGGAAAGATCAAGAGAGAGAGGGAGAGAGATTCGAGTCGGGGCTTAGGGAATCGCGCGCGGCTTAACGGCACCGCGGAAATTGCTTTTTCTCCGGGCTCGGTGTATGACGCGATCAAGGATGCCCGTGAGAGCAGCCGTGTCCCTTGATAAACGTGACTCACGAACGCACACCTGCTCCCAGTCGAAGAGAGTCCTCTCCTCCATCCAGATTCGCACGCGAATCGCCTCTTAACGATTTCCTCGTGTCCTCCGTGGAAAATCGCCTCGGCCGACACGGAACGGTGCCCGTTCGTTCATTCGTACGATGCGAGGACATTAACGGGGAATCCTTGGTTTCCCCTTCTCGAAAAACCTTGTTTCTTCTGCATTTTCTTCAGCACATTATCTACCGGCGATTATTATTAGGAGGACCCATAAGTAATCAATTATTTTGAAATCTAAAACAAAATTTTTAGTAAATTCCTTAAGTTTTTATTCCTTAATTTATTATATAATCTCTATCATTATCAGGGACAGTTTGCTATCTTTCCTACAAATTTTTAATCCCCCTATTAGACAAATCCACAGTTCGTGAAGTAAAATATGAATCAACGTGCTTCCTTACATCTTCTACAAAAGTGAGTGTTCTATTTCTTAAATAATGTTCCAGAGATCTGAAAAGATGTTAGTCACAGGGAGCAATATCCGGAATTCAACTTGTTGTCCACTTCGTGGCCTGTCAGAGTGATTATAAGTAGTAAACCAGTAGCAAACCTTCTGAACCAATGTTGACACTTGTTGACCTTCAATACATCTCCATAAACATCGCAAATTTTCTAATGTTGTTACCGATGCATTAAATCCCGCATGAAAATGAAAAAGTATGCAATGACGAATATGATCCTCAGAAAGTAAGGACGTCGCCATTTTATTACGTGGTTGTGAAAAAAGTTGTACTGTTTAGAATATTGTAAACACCGGCTGCTTTATTGAAAACTGTAAAAGAAATCGTGTTTCCTCTTCAACGATCGGTGCAGAACTAAAGGCAAAACAAATTCTTTGCAAATATTTGATTACTTATGGGTACCCCTAATATAATTTTCGAAAGTAAGGCCCATGGCGTGCGATTTTTTCATGGAATAGCAACGGATGTAATGATAAAGCAAAAACTCACCCTTAATGACGTAATCCAAGAATTTCGTTTGGGATCAGTGTATAAAAGAAGATTTTTGAGCTTTTTGGTACAGTTATATTGTACTCTAACATCGAATAAGTATTATAGAATAGCAGGAGTCACGTTAAGAATTCCTTCCTTTCTACGATTTTAATAAGTGGAAAGTCGACATTCTTGAATTGTTAGAACTTTTCCATTGTTTTCAACCTCACCTACTCATTTTTATCATACGCATAAAATCTGAAGTCCAGTTATTCATTTCCTACGTAGCGAAATAAACTTCTATTCTGTTGCTGCCGATGTACAGAGTGTCCTAAAAATGTGCTTCTTTGAAAGGAGTGACTCCTGAGGCGATTTGAAGCAACTTTTTCCTTTGCGAAAATCTTCCCCGCTGCTTCGTTAAGGAGTTATTAACGGAAAACGCTAAACAATCAGAGTGCAGTTATAGCAAACGGATTCCGGCTCAGCGATAGGTCCCGCTGATCGTGGCGTTAGCATTGGCAGAGCCGGAGTCCGTCTGCTGTAGCCGCGCTCTGATTGGTCCGCGTTTTTCGTTAATAACTCCTCAAGAAACCGCGGAGAGAATTTTCGTAAAGGAAAAAGTTACTTCAAAAAACGTTTGGAATCACTCTTTCCAAGGAGATACATTTTCGGGATATCCTGTACAGTCATTGGAGAACACATGGACGTACAATAAGTATAAACGTCTTTCTTCTTTTAGAGAACTAGGAGCAACAAAGAAGAAGTTCTAATCACTGTAACCTGAAATAATTTGTAACGGCTCGCTTAGCATCTTATGGCATCTCTATATCCCCGCGCAGTAGCACGCAGAACAGAAGTGGAGGAACAGCGGTGAAGAAAAATGGAAGAAGAGCACTCGTGACAGTCATAAAACCAGCGAGCTGTCTTCGAGGATTCTCGGAGCGGTCTCACGCGAGAATCTCTGCCACCTGGAGAGCGTCGCCGCTCCTTAGCGGAGAGGATCGAGGAGTCGGATCGACACCAAATTAGTGACGACTTCGATTCGTGGCCGTGTCGGCGGATAGAACGTATCGGTTCCCGATGGTCCTCTCAAAGATGGGAAGAGAGGAGCGCAGAAAAAGGAGGGAAAGAGAGATAAAGAGAAAGAAAGGGAAACGTAGGGCTGTGCACGCGAGGGCTCCCGGTGGCCGCTTGTCAGCGCTATCTTCGGCACGGCGCACGTTTCCAAGCTCTCCTCTCCTCTCCTCTCCGTTGGGGTCCTTTTAGTCCCGGAGGCAACATCCTCCTGCGAAGGACGTGCATCCGTGTGTTTCGGGTGATGTATATCGAGCGGTTGGCGACAATCATCGGCAAGGATTCGCTCTCTCACGAAGCCAATTACAAGGATACCAGCGCCGCCGCGAGATCATTGCGATTTATTTTCTCACCCCGCTCTCTCACCTGCCGATTCCCATTTCCTACCGTGTTCCTCCCACCTTGGGCGTTGCTCTTTACCACGGAATCATTTTGTTAATAGTACATCCACCGAGCGTTTACAGTGACCGGTCATCCGGGTAAAATTTACGAAACTTATTATTGACCGACACTGGCTCACTTTCAAGGGATGATTTCACTCCCAAAAATTACACTAAAGATACATTTATGATTGGACCGCAAATTTTATGCGTTTATGACAAAAATGGACAGGTGTAATTTAAACTAGTGAAAGAGCATTCGAAGAACACAAAAATACTTTTATATTATTTTCAATCTATTAAACATATTCAAAAAAGGAAATTTCTATTTGGTTCTAGCTTTTTGCGATTCGGGCAAAAAATTCTTATTTTGCGTAAAGATCCGTTGTAGGTCTTCTTGCACACAAATTCATAATATTCTCAAGTTCTTCAAGGTGATTGTAAAACCTTCTTTACATATTTCTTGCTACTTTGAAGATAGTTGATAGGAATATAGGATATAGTGAATTCTCGATATATATCGTCTTGCCAGCGTCCTGTATTCCGTACCTGTTATTCAGAAAGATTTTCATGGGTATACTCCGCGGTAGTGGGGATAATCCCACGAAGTTTATCATGCAGGCCCTGGCGACATATATAGAGACATCACTGTATGCCACTGAAAAATTACTTTTCATGCACACAAAGCAGCTTAACTTTCTGAACTGCCAGGTGCCCGGAGGTTCATTCGAACCCCTTTATTAGAAGTCCACCATTTTCTACTATTTGGAGCGAGAAAATTCCCCTGACGAGAATCGTCCAAAAAATATTTTCACCTTCCAGTTGAACCGCTGCTGCCCCCATAGTTATCAGCACGTTCTAAATCCTTTGCTTCCGCGAAACTCCACGTAAGGCCCGAGTTCCCGAGGCTGAGGAAAACCGCGTCAGGTAGCCGCGTTCCTTGTAATCGGTCGGCTGGCGAAAATTTCAATCGAGTCAGCCCGTTATGCGAAGCCTTGGACGGCATGGGACACCTTTTTTCTCGTCAGCATCGGTTCCATGTACGTAGTGGATGTCGGCGTCGGCCACGACATGCCTTCGCGAACACGGGACCGGATCGTCTCTCTCTTTCTCTCTCTCTCTCTCTCTCTCTCTCTCTCTCTCTCCCTCTGTTCCTCTTTTTCCCTGCTCTCTCGCGCGGTGTCGCCAAGACGCATTGCGCGTCGCACTATCGGCAAAAAGGCCGGCTTTCCAATTGAATTTATTCGCCTAACGAGTGTAGATTCCCTCGCGCCGAGAGACCGGCTATGGCCAGGACAAATGGCGCATCTCGCCGCCATGTAGCCGGAACGAGAGAATTCCGTTACCAGTGTGGAAAGCGTCGGGAATTACCGGCGACAGCGTTACAGGATCACGTTGTGGGCTCGCCGTGATCCTGCTCTCTTGTCTCGAGCCGTTCATGTTCTATTGAAATTTCCGATCGACCGCCATTTTTACCGCAATCTAATTACCGGTGCGCTCGGGACTGCTCAATGACGATCGGTCTCGCGGTCTCGCAGGATTATTTGCCGAAAGGACGCTTTGGAAGCTTCGAAAGTGTTCGATCGTATCGTTTCACGCAATTTGTTCGTTCACGATTGGAGCTGCTGTTGGAAAATTGACTACGATACAATTTAGCGACGTATCGCGGCGTTCTTTGCACTGTTTTCGCAGGACCGTTCTTATAGGTCCACAGATTATTTGTTTGTGAAAAAGGCATTGATGACTGTCGCAAGAAATTATTACCGTTCGGTGTAATTTGTTGTTTCGTGACCGAGACTTCTCGCGACTGAAAGTGTTAACACTAAACCTATCACCGCCGATTAAAAGGACCGATTCCAGATTTTTTATTTTACAATTACTGAAATTATAAAGAAGCTTTCGTAGGAAATGATTAACCAAATACATTTAGCAGAGCATGTATTATAACGCGTCAGGCAGAAAATCCAAATAAATTTAATCTTATTATATTTATAAACTGACATTTATCAGTTACTTTTAAGGTAGGTTTAGTGTTAACAGAATCTCTAGCATAATCAAATTAACCGCAAAGGGACCGCGACGTGCTTCCGCGAAATGTACAATTCTTCCGGCGATTAGAACGAATCGTTATCTATCCGGATCAATCATCCGAGTGACCATGGTGCGTGGAGGGGTGTCCGGGAATGGGAACAGCACGGGATCAGCCCCATAGATCCGTCAGAGCCGTGACCCTAGGAGCGGCAAGAGTGCAAGAGCGGCGCAGGAGTGCATCGTGTCCGGTTGTGCACTCGATCCCCCGGGTGTATCGCGCGCATTCACAGAGAGAGCCTGCATTACGTATGGCGATTGCGTCAGGGTGATATCGTCATCGGACAGGCCGAACACGACTTTAGCCTTCTCGGCTAAGGACACGGGAGAGGAGAGCAGAGGTGCGTGTCCCGACACGGCTTGCCCATTAGGTGGACCCGCCGCGCCATCAGATTAGATTCCGTTTCGTTCTCGGTTGGTCCGCAACAATGCGGCTGAACCGCGATGCATCGCCGGAACGACGACGTCCTGGCTAACACGCTTCCTGGATTCGTGAATCTCTGGGCCCAGAATCCTCTCTTCATCCCCCCTCTCTCTCTCTTTTTCGTTTCATCTTTCTGTCTTCCCCCCTCCCCCTCCCTCGCTCTTCTTCATCCCTCTGCCCGCCACGTGAATTTCTTCCTGGCCGACACGCATCTCACTGCATAGTTTGCTCTAGCTTGATGCGAAATTGCACTTGGACGCTAAAGTGTCCTCTTTCAAAATATTAGGATTAAGAGGAACGCCGTGTTCATTGCTGAAAATGTTAGGATCAAGAGGAACAGTACAGTGAATTCACGATCTATGTCAACAGCACGGGTCTTGACAGCGTCGTGTATCGTCCAGGAGACATAACCGAGCCGTGTTATGTTTGCTCGAGGCCTCCCGAGACTCGTGGCCCCTCACGCGAGTATACCCCGCGGTTGTGGGGATAATTCCGCGACATTTATCATTCAGGTCTTGGCGAAATATATAGAGAAATCGCTGTACATTCGTTTCTAAAAATGTTACGATGAAGAGGAACACCGTATTTAATATTGGAAATGTTATGGCGAAGAACGCTGTATTCGTTTTGAAAAATGTCACACTGATCGGACACTTAATTCCAAAAGGGACGGACGGGGCCCCTAAGAAGGTCGACCAGCATTTGATAGGTGGCAGCAGATAGCGGGAAGTATAGCGTTCGTAGGATATCGGACGGCGTAAAAGCGCGAGCGTTTTCTACAGTGGTTCACGCGGTCCAGGACAAAAGTGGAAACGAGCCGATACGATAGGAACGAAGCGGAAGCGTGCTGTGCCAGAGAGAAAGAGAGAGACTAGATAACAAAGCTCCGAGAAAGCATCAACCGGCCCCGACAAAAGCCCGATAAGATTAAGTGCGCCCCAGGGCAAAGGAGCATCCTTTACTGCTCGCGGCTCCGCTGCGAAAGCCCGATCCCATAATCGAAACGATCGATCGAGCCCTCTCGACCTTCGTCTCTGCCTGGAAAAGTCTGTCTTTTCGAAAAGCTGACCATCCTTTTATCGGTAGACTGCTGATCTTATGCATTTATGACTGCAATCTAAAACAGTTCAGAGATTACAAGAATCTGCCATACCCTTAAAATTATTAACGCTAAACCTACCAGGCGCAAAACATACAAAAGTAAAACGTCTCATAGAAGGGTAACTATTGCATTTAGTTAAACTTTCAACGATTTTCATTATAGTATGCACCTAAGAGCTTCGTAATTTCGCGGTAAGGTAGAGTGACTACATTACCGACAAAAAATGGTTTTACGTGCCTCAACTTTTCGTCGTTATATAAGAATATTTTGTCGCTGGTAAATATCTGAATGCTGTAAATGGAAATTGTTAACTGAAAAGTCACGTGACTAGCCCGGAGCCTTAAATAAAGAAGTGAATACAGTAATTTCCTATGAAAACGTTGTTATAATTTCAATAATTGTGAAATAGAAAACAGGTCATTTTGATCGTGGTAGGTTCAGTGTTAAGAATAGAATTGTACGTGACTTGCGCTTGTTGCAGTTGATGCAGGAAATTTGATTTTTGCTTCGCGTGTCCTAGCATTCGGAAGAAGTAGAATGGGTCGGTCATGCTCAGACGTGTCAGACGATTCCTATTGAAGAGCGTGAATAATCGCCGAATTATGAAAACTAATTTTGCGAAGGTCCATCGAAAAAACGTTCGGTGGTGCCCGCTTGTGCCACTCGCACTGAGACACTCTCATTACACCCCTAATTACACCCCCATTGGAATTTCTTTTTTAACGCTAGCTTTAACCGGTCATTTCAACGGATTCTACTGTTATTAATAGACTGCGGATCTTTAAGCATTTATGACTTACGGGAATATTCCAAAAAATGATTTTTATTTATTTTGAATCTACAAATGCTAATACCACTGAAAATAGGATTTTGTGTGGTACCACTTTCTTGACATTTGTCTACAGAAATTGAAAATTATATAAACATCTAGTTATTAATTTACGAATATTGAGATTGCAAAGGTGTATCTATGAAGAATTATTAAAAACAATTTTTGTTTGGTTGTAAGTAGACTGCGGATGTTTATGCAAATGGCAATTTTTGCAGACGTATCTTAAGATAGTGGAGTCAATTAAAATTTTGTTCTCAGTTGTAGAAGCCTTTGTAGATTAGAAATAAATAAAAATCGTACTAAATTCTATCGAATGTTATATTCTAACAATTTTTGTGAAAATTTTTGGAAGCCGTGAATGCATAAAGATCCTTAGTGAAGTTATAATAGAAACAGTAAAAAATTTTGATAGACATTCTTGTCAGTTTTATAAATTAAACCAGTAATATCAAGTAAACCTAGTGTTAATATGTGTAACAGATTGAAAATAATATAATATTTTAAAATTATTCCAATGTTTCCACCGTTTCAACTCACTCATTTTCGTCGACGCATAGCGTCCGCAGGTTACATAGTAATTATACTATTTCCAGATCCCAAGTCTATGTAATTTATTTGTTCGAGGTTCCAGCAGCGCGTGCATTCGAATACATTCGCGAGCCGGTGCGTCGCCACGTGTAGATCGTTCGTATGGAGATCGCGCGTGATCTGCGAGGTCGTTGGGACGTCCGCGAACAATTTTCCAACGGGCCCATTCTTCGAAAGCCCGTGGAATTATCGAAGAAAGAGGGGCGTGTCCCGATGGGAATTTATTCGAGGACTTATAACGTACACGGCCGGGGCCCGCATTAATGTATCTGCTGTGAAATCGGTGTCCTCGGAATCGGCGCGACACGCACTCGATGTTGTTGTGGCCTTTTTCGATTCAGGCATACCGGTTCGGGACACGTTGCGGTTTCGCGCGGACTATCGGCATCTGAGAAACGATCTTTGACGCGGCGATCGTGCCTCGTCGTCGGACAATTCGCATAATCACCCCCGCGACTCATTAATAGCGGGATTTTACATAAACTAAAAATTCTCTGGAAAAATTCTCTTCTCTGCATTTTATTGCACTATTTTCCATTTACCGAAGGGTTAGAACCGATAGAAAGTTCGTAGCGCTTTTAAATTAAAATTCAAAGATAAAATCAACCCCTCGCCCTACAATCATTAGCTCCTTTTAAATCGAAATAAAATTTTTTTCTTGCATAGCCTTTGAAGAAAACATAGGCATACAATAAACATAAAATTTTGTGTTCTATGAAGTTCTTAGCGTTTTTCCATTAAAATTCGAAGATAAAATTAAGCCCTTGTCCTACAATCATTAATTTCTTTTAAATCGAAATAAAATTTTGTTCTTGCGTATATAATATACATATATATAGCCTTTGAAGGAAACGTAGGCATACAATAAACTTTTTTGTTCTATGAAATTCTGAACAACGGAGACTTTCCTAAGCATTAAATAAACAGTAGTGCAAGAGTTGGTTTAACATTTTAACAAGAGCGTTTTAACATTTTCCGTACTGAAGATTTCGCACAGCGCTGATTAAACTCGACACAGTTGCCAAGTAACTGAAAAAATTCACTACTTGAAGAGAACAGGAACTCGCCGATTCCCGACTGTCTACAAATTAGACAGCTCGCGATGATTGAGTTGTTAGAACCGATCAAACACGTCATTAAAGTCGTCAAAGAGGAAGAAGCCTGATCGAAATACCGTTGACTCGAAGACACACAGATTACAGACCTCCGTTTAGACGTTCCACATTCAAACCAGAAAGTTAAATACTTGATCATAGAGGATTGCATAAATAAAGTTAGCAGATAGTGAAAAGAAAAGGTTGCTCATCGAAGACTTACCTCGTCGGCGTCGTGGACCTCCTGGTTTCCTTCGCCTAATCGCACTAACGGAGATGATCCTGTTCCTGTGGCTCTGTAACGGAATGAAAAGCACGGATGAAATAGTTTATTCGCAGACAGATAGTCGTCAGGAGACTGTAAATGTTTATACAAAATGTAGAATCAGTCGATCAACTCGAGATGTCATGGAAATTATTTAAAAATAAATGTGATTAAAAAAAAAACACGTTAGAAGGTTTATCTATTAATTCTATGAAAATTATTGAAAATGTTAACGCACAAATTAGCACCCAGTACTTGGCAATACTGGAAGCAATATTGTTAAGTAAAGGATAATAAAATGTATTTGGACAAACTTGTAAGACCCTATCAAACTTGTAATTAGGAAAATTGCTATTACGCTAATTTCAGCCTATTAAAATTGTTAAGAAAAGGAACTAATGTTTAGGGGGATTAATTTCCGACGTATTCGTTGCAATTGAGATAAAATCATTATGCAAAATCTTCTGAATTCATTTCACGGAAAAACCGCTGAACGCAAAACTTAAGTTTAATACTTTTCTACTTTTAATACGAGTCGCTACGGTTTTGCAATGAAATGTCTAGTGTAATAACGAGTAAATCGTAGGTTGCTTAGCGCTAATGCGATCATTATCCACCGGGCGAATTAGTATCGCGTGAATTAAAGTATCCTATGACTGAACGCTGGAAGCCCCGGTAGATTTGTGAACGCGTCGGCCTGTAATAAATAATTACCGAAGCAAGACACAGCGGACGCATCCTCCATTCTTTTTTTTTTTCACGCGATTTTAACGACGTCAGCGTAGGAGGGAACCGATGTGCAGGCGAGAGGGGGAGAGGACAAAGTAATCATAGAGCGCGCGTAATGATTCGCGGTTAATTCTTTGACCTAGCTTATTAGATTAATTAAGAGCCGGCAGAACGATCGAACGAGTGAGACTGAGACGCGTGACAGCCCGCGGAATAATAGTTCTAATCACGTTTCCCGGTAACGTTAATAAATTGGCTCGAGACATGGTACACGGCGCGCGCACACATCGCCGATCCGCCATTTTCACGCGAGTCTTTGTTCAAAACAGTCACGATGGAAAACGAACGGGACTTTTATTATTGGCCTACGTAGTTTCCTGTAAATCAGAGCTGTGAGACAAAAATTTGCATATTATCCCTCCGATGATTACGCTGTCTTTTTATGAATCGGCCTTAACTATAGTTTCCATGTTAAAACAATGCTGATACTAAGTCAAAGTCGAGAATGTAAACCCTGTAAAAGTTCAAACATTTTTTATGAATTTTTTCCACTGTGACAGGAGATCTTACGTTATAATTTGTTTTTGTAATAATTTTAGCTAATATATCGTCATACAGAACAATTATTTATAATGGCGTAATCACAGGCTTACCGGCAACAAATACGTGTTTAAGCATCGTACCTGAGAAGGTACCAAAACGTTCAAATCATATAGCTATTTAAAGAGAATTACATAAACATTATACTAAATCGAGAATTTAGACAACTCATTCGACTAACAAAAGCAAATGCTGAAAAATTCAGATCACACTCAAATCTAATTTTTAAGCAGATACCTATACTTAATTTTTGGACAGGTACCTTTACATAATATTTAAAATGGTACCTGCACATAATTTGCAAACAGACACCTGTACATAATTTTTAATGTGGTGTCTATACATAATTTTCAAAAAAGTACTGTACTTAATTTTTAAACAATTGTGTGTGCATAATTTCTGAACAGGTACCTGCTCATAATTTTCAAATATGTACCAGAACATAATTTTCCGGCAGGTACCTGCACATAATTTTCCAGCAGGTATCTGTGCATACTTTTTCAACAGGTACCTGCACATACTTTTTCAACAGGTAGTTGCGCATCATCTTTAAACAAACAGAGACCTGTACATAGTTTTTTGACAGGTACAAGTACATAATTTTTAAACAGACATCTGCACGCATTTTCCAAACAGGTACCCGCGTACAATTTTCAAACAGGTAGGTCTAAATAATTTTTAAATAGATACACATTTTTGAGATCTCATATTTTGAAAGAAATACGGAAGGATAAATTTTGGTAGCTCCTAAAATTTCAAAACAGGAGTCAATGAGAGCTGCCTGAAACTGCATTAAGTCGACAACAATGCAACACTGTAAAACTTCGTCTAAATGCATTCTGCACTGTTGGCTTCGGCCACAGGAAAAAAGGAAGACACGTTTCCTCCCCTTCTCTGCAGAACTTCATTCACGTTACTTCTCGCGCCTATTAACACGCTCATTGCCAGAACAATATCCATAATAGCCGGATGCCTAGTGTTTCATTCTAATTGAATTTTAATTGAATGAACCTTAGACAAATTTAATTATTCGCGACGGAGAGCAAGGCTTTTGTTCGGTTTCTATTCTAAACGCATTAATTTTTATGTAAAGCTATACTAATCGTATCCACTTGGAAAAATTCACAGAACTGACAGAAGGTACAACAAAAAGTTCCAACTTAATCCATCGCATTGTTCCATTAAAAAATTCCTACAGTCGACATTTCTCGCCGATTCTAAAAACGGAAACAGACATTTCTTCCGGAAGGGAAATCAATCGAAAATTGCAGTGGCTCCGTTGGAGTACATGTGAACGGGGCCTTGTTCGTCGGGTAGGCTCGCTCCTAGCGGTTCCGCCGCCCGTGGGGCCCCATCGGTCTCCCATCGGTCCCCCCATGAATATTCATCGCTTTTCCGGCCGTCGTCGTCTGGTACGCGAGCGTGCGTTGCTCCCAATTTGTCACACACCGTGGCATTATCCCATTTCGCTAATAAAGTAATATTACAGTGAAGATGCGGGTAAGACGTAGGCACGGGACTGATATTTTTTTCTTCTCTCTTTCTCTCTCCTCCTTCTTTCCCGCCGCCCCTCTTTTGCCTCTTCTTCCTCGCCCTGTTACTCTTCCTCGTTTTCTGCGCGCCACTCGCGTCTTACTCTGTTACCACGCCGCAATTATGCAACTTGGTAATTGCACGGCGCCTTGCCCGCCAGGTAGCCGTATCATCGTATAACGAGACGCGACTTTATTACCGAGTTCCTTTCGTCCGGCCTCTTCCAGGTGTCTGACGCCTGGAAAAAAAACGACGAGTATCCGGCTGGAAGGACGAACACGCGAAAATACAGGAGACAGGGACAAGAAACGTCGGTGTCGGGTCCCGAACGGGCCCACGGACCCGACGTTTCGTTCGCCGGGCCCTGCGCGCGCCTTTTACTGCTAACCGTACCGGTGCTCAGTGTTTTCCGTAGAATGTGAATCAGAGTGAGTTAAATATCTCGTTCTGCAGTTAGTAGATCATCGTCAACCATCATCGCCGGCAGCTCTCGGACATCGAGCGAGACCAAAACTTACAGTTCCTCGTGTGGAAAGCATAACGATAAATTCCAAAGAGAATCCAATTCCTCTCCTAATAACGATACTCCGGCAATACCGTAACGCGTATGGTTCTCTTGAAAAATGGCCGGAGCACTCAAGAAACTCGACTCGCGCGATAAGAAGTTAACGTCATCGGTAATTGAATCGGCGGGAAGGAAGCGGATCGCGAATTCGCTGGCTTGCAATTACAAGCCCCCGAGAGTCCGGCAATGGGAGAAAAAACCCGTGACGCCGATTCGTTTCGTTTCGAGCCAGAGATAATAACAGCTCGGCCGGGTAATTAACTGTTAAATAATTGCTTAATTGAATTTATAGGCTCCGACGCGTACGCGCCGCGCTTCCGGTTCAATTAGGCCAGCCCATACTTTCTGTGTCCACCGTTCGAACCGATCGATCGATCGATCGTCGTTCTCCTGAAATTTCCTTGTTGTTCGACCAAGGATCTTCGCGCGGAAATATTTTCTGTTCGGCGAAAAAAGGCGACCGGAAATTTATTAAATTTAATTTACTAAACATGTCTATGAAAAAGATGTTGCTTCGGTGAAGACACAGCTGAACACGGTGATGGATAGATTTCAATGAGCTGTTTAAAGGAACGGCTCGAGGATGATTAATCCGAATGGACGGCGTTTAATGAACGATCTCGGCGAGGCGCAGCCGGCTCGGATTTTCCACGAACGTCCAAACTAATTCACCGCGCCGGGCCCGTGCTATATTACGACATTACTTTGTACCGTAATACAAGCCGATGTTGCCCGATTAACATCCGAGATTACAGGCCAGGCTCCTTACGCCAATGAATGTACTTAGGCGGTGAGAAACGATCGGTGCTGGCGGAGATAACGGCGACAACGCTTGGCGACGAGCAAGACTACGATTACCAGGCTCCTTTGTCCCCTTGCACCACGATCCGCCTGTATCGGCCATGTTCCCTCGCGATTTTAATAACGATTCGACACTCGACCCTGCTCGTTCGACTACGCTCGCCTCGGAAAATAAGTTAACCGTCGCAACTTCGACGGGAAAATAAAATGAACGTTTCAAGAAATTCGGAACACGACTGAAATTTATAATTTCTTCCCCCTCCACCCAACCTTTATCATTCGTCATTCTACTCGTTCCGATGTGCCTAATACCAACACGACCTTCGTTTTTGGCGGAAATTGCACTCGAAGGTATTTTAACTACAAAACGAAACACTTCTTCCGACCTAGAATATTTTTCTTCCATATATATATATTTTTTTTTTCATGATATACATACGAAAATAGTGCAATTTTCTCGTACAATACTGAAATGTTTAGTAATTTATTGAATACAAACTTTAATAATGTAAAGAATATTTTGAATGGTACAGCAATTTTTAGTGGCGCCTTCGAGTGCTAAGGGTTAAAACTTTCTAGCGCATCGAATTCCGTGCGCGAGTGCGCGTCTGTGACTGTACCTTGCAATTAATACAATTTTTAACTTGCATACGAATCCGCGGTTTACCGATCTATGGTCTGGAGTGTTTGGAAGGGATTTTGCAAGGACTTACGTCGAAGAGATTGAGGAAACGGTCGATTATCCGAAGCTCCAGTCGATCCGAGTTTGAAGTCAAGCTCATTATCCCGGAGAAAATGAGTTCTACGCTAATACCTCTTCACGGCCGGAAAGAAATTGATTCGCGAACAAAAAACGTTCTACATCTCATCGCGGGTTATTACTCGTTATCCCGATGGAAGGCATCCTTGGATCCCCGTTCTACCCAATACGACATTGCTCCTTAAATTCCGAAGAATCCACGGGAGCAGAAGAATCGACTCGTTCGAGGCCTATTGCGAAATTGCTCCGGAGTTTGCCAATTTGCAGAGATCGAAATTTTTCGAAACGAGCGAGAGAAGCGTAGAACTTGCGAGCTTCGTTTAACTTGCAATTTAACAGACAATTCAATGACTTGACCAAGAAAAGCACGTAATTTTCTTTTCTTACAAAAAGTCCTGTATGATTCGAAATAAATCATAAAAAAAAATACAAATTTTCTATGTCCATTGTAAAATATAGAAATAACTATGAAAGTGGTGTAACAATATACCTAAACAAACTAGCACCTGCATAGTTTTCAAAGAAAATGCTGAATAAAATGAGGTTCCTTGGAATTTGTCACAATCAAATTTATTTTTCTATTCTATTATATCGTATTTGTCAACTACGCGCGAAAGAGAAGGCAGTCCACGTGCCAATAAATGTTTAACCTAATCCTGCGATTAGACTAGCTGCCAGGGACTTGAAAACAGACCAGATATGATCGTTGTCAATTAAATAAATAAGCCAGACGAGGCAAACGACACAGCGTGAACCGGTGGACAAGAAACAGAGCAAAATGATTCGCCTAACGAACTCTCGCACGAGAGAATCACGTTTGCTCTCGCGCGAGTCAGCGGACTTGAAATATAACGTCCGGGTAATGAATCGCAACATTCAATTACGCATTAATAACAGGGCGGCGGAGACGGGGCCCGGCCGATTATCTCGCGGCGGACAATGTGCGAAAGCCAGCGGCCTGTTTTATAACAAACAAACTGACGGTTATAGCCGGGACCGTGGACAGAGACCATAAATACGAGGAGGGCCCGCGAGCGAACTATAGCGAGACGAGAGACTCGTCGTCTTTCTGCGTGTGATTTCCTTAATTGATCGGCCATCGGCTCCGCCGACAATCTTATCGATTTACCATCGTCCAAGTTGCGCCGTTTTCACTCCGATTTCTGCGACCATACTCTGAAACGATATTTTTTTCATTTGTATACCTGGCAAAAATTATTCAATCCAACGACTCAAGCGTTCAACGTAGTAATCATTCGCGTTACCAATGCGAGAAATCTTTACACTAACAACAAAGATAGTGATAAAATTCATCGTTAGACTGCAGATTTTAGTATCGAAATTAATAGATCAATTACGAGACAGTGGACATATTTGAACCATTTAAAAATACTGGTCTGTTGTATTGGACATGATAAATTGAACACTGGTAAACACGCAACATGATGGATACTAGTAAACACACAATATGGTGAACACTGGTAAATACAGAATATGAGGAACACTAGTAAACACACAGTATGATGAACACTAGTAAATACAGAATATATTAAGCACTAGTAAACACACAATATGATGAACACTAGTAAACACAGAATATAATGAACACTAGTAAACATACAATATGATGGACACTAGTAAACACAGAATATGATGAACATTAGTGAACACACAGTATGATGAACACTAGTAAATACAGAATATATTAAGCACTAGTAAACACACAATATGATGAACACTAGTAAACACAGAATATAATGAACACTTGTAAACACAGAATATGATGGACACTAGTAGATACAAAATATAGGACACACTAGTAAACAGAGAATGTAATGAACACAGGATAATAAAGGCTGATAAACACGCAATATGAGCGACTAAAGACGAACTTTCCTCCAAGCAGAAGTGATTATAATTACAGTGTTTACGATGTCCCTGCGAGCAATTTCAATATTTCCGTCTTCCCAATCGGAGGAACAAGGATTAGCCAGCCATAAGTCCAGTTAATTTCATAGCGAGCGTACTTCCTGCTAGGAACTTAACCGTAGTGCTATTTCACAGGCTTGGGGAACAACTTAACAAAGTTTATCACGCATCTATCGAGGACTTTGTCGACTATTTTCGACGCGGATCGGACGTCGCCTGGACGTTCTCGCGAGAGGTCGCTAAGCTGTCTCCGAGGCTGCTATCGGTCGTGTAATTAAAAGAATGCGCCCCGGTGCCATACCGGCGCGAATATCCGCGAGTTTACGAGCCAGTCGAGCGCGATAAGTCCGCGCGCGGAAATGCTTCGCTGGCTAATATTACGATCGGGAACGATGCGGATCACCCACGCTTCTCGGGACACTTTAAACGCTGGATTTGCCGGAGACCTTCGCGAGCCTTTATGCACACGAAACGGAAATGCAGTAATTCGCGGTTAAGTTTCGCTGAAATTCACTCGGCTAAATGCCGCCACATATCCCTACTCTTTTCTCATACCATTCGATACGCCCCCCCCCCCCCAAAGTAAACCCTCTGTGGCAAGTTTCAACTCGGTACCCCTACCACAAGGGTAGTTATAGGGTGGACAAGGTTTGAATGAATTATTCCTTCAGTTCTGCTCGACAAAAAATTACGAGAAAATTCTTTAACGTTCTACATAATAGCACACACGACTGTGAATTTTTTCCGAATTTTTGACTGCAATATCGAATTTTAAAAAATTCCTAAACTTAAAATCTCTAATTTTATATTGAAGTTATTCGATGACCACATTTTCATAATTATGGTAGTTGTGTCTTATAGTGGTTCTTAATGTGTATTTTCTTCAGATTTTTCAGATTGGGAAAAGGTGTCTAAAACAATTAAATGTCTCCCAAAATTCGGAAAAATTTATATTTCTCATAGAAGTTGAAGAGATAGCAGTTATATAAAAATTCAGTAGTGAGATATGAAAGTGCATCATGATAAGTAGAACCTCCTTGTACTGGTTAAGATGGTTCGTCCTTTCTTCGTACTTAATTAGCCCGGAATCATGGCAACGGCGATCTCGTAGTTATTGTTGTTAGTAGAAATAAATTCTGTGTTTCAAATAACAATCGACCGCGATGCAATCGAAACTGTCCGCGTTCTATGGGTTCGACTAGGTTTCAGCGACATTTAGCGCGCGCCGTCGGATTCCGTGTCGACGATTATGCGAACGCAATCATTGCCGGCACGAGCGCGCGGTTCCGCGCTGTCTCGGCCGTTAGACCTCGGTCAGAATCGTTTAATTATTTGAGCCCGCGACGCGGAACCGGCAAGCACATTTACTCGACAAACTCACTCACACACACACACACGCGCGCGCGCACACGCACAATGATCGCTTAAAAAATACACAGTAATTCCCAAGTCTACCAATTCATTTTCAATTTCAACTGCTGCATCTCGACAAATAGGAAGCATACAGCAATTCCTATTTTCGTATTCAATTATATATTTTTTTATTAGGAAATCTCAAGTATTCAATTATTAACCTTTTAAATGAATCCATTTAGGAAGACCTAACGCAATATAAATGATATTAACGTAACAGAAATTTTGCCGCAGTTTACATAAACACGACATAGTTTATACCAATGTGGATATTATATGACGAAGTGAAAGAATTATTCATTAAAAATAGCAGATCTTCATGGGTCGATTTGACCCGCTTGAAATGAATTTGGACAGACAACAAAAAATCGGGTAATAATTTTTTGGTTTTGTGTATCCGGGATCATTTGTTGCCGGGTTGCTGGCAAATCGAACCATAAGCGTCCAGCGGCTGTTCCCGCGAAAAAATGGCGGCGAAGTGGCGTACTTTTGCAGCGGCCACGTGCGATACATCGCATCGTTCGCGGGTCTGCTCGGGTACAGTTATGCTTAACGCCGGCTGGCAAAACATAGTGCCGCGAGTCACGCAGCATCTCGCCGCTGTCAGCCGCGGGAGACTTACTCCGGTAATTAACCGGTAATGAGCTATGGTCGGGCACGGGCCGTGTCGAGTGGATAAATAAAGTCTTAGACTGTACGATATCGGGCCACCGCCTCGCCGGTCCACCGCCATGGTCTAATGGAATATAAATCTCGATGGGCTGCGGGGGTGGACCTTCCCTTTTCGTCCCTGCTAAATGGCTGGGACTCGAGACTGAGTTTCGAGCCCTGCGAGAAGAGATTTGCAGGAACCATACTCTCACAAGGGAACATACTCAACTGATTCGGATGACCTGTGCAGTGAATTAACATTCGGATCGCATGTCTGTTAAAATTATTATTTGGAAATGGTTATTTAATTTCCTGGGTATTATTTCTATAATAGTCCTGACTTTTAAAAAATCACACGCTTCCTTCAAAAATCAGCGAACACGTATGCAAAATCCCAATACAAAAGGTTCAATAGTTTCTCTGATTAAATTCGCAAAGATCCGTGCAAAAACAGTGTTGAAACCCAGAATATCTGCTCTATAAAAAAATATATAACTCAGGTAATTTTGATTGTTTGTTCCTCGAAAAATCACACGTGTGCTTCAAACGCCAATGTATGCGTGTGAAAAATCCTGAAGGGAAAGGTTCAACAGTTTTCCCGAAAAAAATTCCCAAAAAGGAGCTTCGAATTCCAGAATACCCCCTCGAACAGTATTCGAGCGGCGAAACGAGGAGCTCGTTAATTGCCCAATGTTACGGTTATCCAGAAACCGTGTAGTCCGTGGCGCAAAGTAGCTAACTAGATCTTTCTCATCGGAACAGCATCCTGGTCCGATAAGGGTTTCGTTAGATAGCGTGTCGACCAGTGTTATCAGACCCGGGTTGCCGTTTACCGTTGTCAAAGCCGACTATACCGGTCAATACCGTGCTCGTACAAGACGGCCGGTGCCATTCCGAGATAATCCTCGCGTTGGTGGTCCGGACAGAACGCGGAAACCATGCGAACGACGTCGCATGAGTGTCGCCGTCGTTGGCGATAACGAGGAAACACGTTGAAGCTATCCTCGTTTCCACGGAAATGAAAAGTCAATGGCCAACTCCGCGGGGATCGAAAATCGGTGTCCATTTTCACGGTGCCATTCCCAGAAACAACACGCTGCAATCAGGAAGGTGTTGCAAGCACTGTCACATGATGTGCACGTCTCGATTTCGGTCCATTTGACTGTACGTCGATAATGATTTATTAATATTGCAGGGGTTTATTGCAGGCACAAGATGAATGACGTTTTTCTTAACATTTTAATAGCTATACGTCTACGCAGTCAAACGTCCCCAGGGGCCGGCAATATTTTTGAAGAATTCATTTTAAAAACTTTATTAATTTCACGAAATAATTCAACATGTGCGAACATATACATAAAACAAAAAACAACAACAATTTAACAACAAATTTAATATTTTTCCTTTGTGTGATAATTATTAATCACACACATGTTGTGTGAGCGCCCATTAAAGTGGTAAGAAAGAAAGGGTTTTTCAAAATAAAAATTTTCCGCGTCAATTAGTACCGAAACCGAATAAAAGTTTCTTCTTCTAATTTTCCTCTTGGCTTCAGTTTGTTGCAATTCAGGTAGAAAATTTGTATTTTCCATCCGCAGTCCAGTGAACAATTTCAACATGCGTTTTTCTTGAGAAAGAAAGTGTTTGTGTGCGGTGACAGCGGATTTTTATGCAAAATAAAAATTTTCCGCGTCAATTAGTTCCGAAACCAAATAAAAGTTCCTTCTAATAAATTCCCACTTCGCTCCAGTTTATTGCAATACAGGTAGAAAATTTGTATTTTGCATCGGCAGTTCAGTGAATAACTTTGATGCACAGTTCGTCTTTAAAGAACATTGTAAAACTATTTCTGCGCAGACATCTACGCGTGCCGTATACTTTGCAGACATTCGACCAGAGAAATCGTCAAGGTATCAATGATCGGTTGGCTTTCGAAGCGGCGTACTGTCGCACACGTTGACGATTATGATAGCCGGTGGTCCACGAAAGGGCAGAGACCGGCTGGTTATTACCTGCATTGCTGAAGATTACCGGGCAGCCTGGGCTCTGTCTATTACGATACACACAAAGTGTCGCGCAAAGACGTTCTACTGTCGAGGTCGTGAGAGAGGGAGAGAGAACGGCGACGCGCTGTTCGAGAAGCAAGCGAAACACCTCGTTCCTGACTGGAAACTATCAATCCGCTGGCAACGTTCCACAGACACGATCCCAGTCATTACCGGACGATGACGACATTACAGGATCGAATGGACCGAGACTAAACTGGTGAACGAGAATGGCAACTTCTTTTACGCGGCTACCCACTCCTGTGGGAATCGATTCTCTTCGCGGAAGTGACCGGAGATCCTCTGGGCATACACGTTTCGCTAAAACTAGGATTAATCGATCAAAATATATCACTATCAACAACGCGAATTTAACCCGTTAACTTTCAGGTCACATGCTAATGTATCGACATTTTACGTATACATCTTAATTATATGTCTCTGAGATATTGATGACAGTTTGCAGCGCCATCAACTTGAAATATCAAAGTAAACGCAGGTTGTCTGCCGATAGATACCAACGGGACAGAATTCAACCAGTAGAGAGTTGACGATACAATGTGTAAGTCTCCGATTAAAATCGTTGAAGAATTTTCTATTTTACTTCTGTTTTGTACCATTTGTACAGACTACAATGGATTCTCGATATATGTCAACGAAACGGGTCTTACCAGCGACTTGTATCGTTCAGGAGACATACCCGAGTCATGTTTACACTCCTTGCCGTCCTTGGTCTCTCGAGCTTCGTGGCCCCTCACGTGGTAAACCCCACGGTAGTGTCAGTGTCCCTGCTTGGCGTCATATATAGAGTACTGTACTTTTATACTGTACTTTTATGCAAAAGTGAACGTCGAGTCTGTGTCGACACGCAGAAGGTTTCAAAAGTCGATCTACCATCTAGATCGATCTATCTCCGATCTATCTGCGAAACGATATCTTCGGGGGATCATCGAGCGGCTGGACGATTAATTTGTCATGCTCTGTCCGTGTAACAAGCGTGTACCTCGGCCGGTTTGGCGCGGCCGAGTGATATTATACGCGTTCGCCGACGATTCCTCATATTACGCGGCGAAACCGTCCTCCATTAATATCGGGACCGTTCGTTGGGCCCAGCTACACGGCAGAAGGGGGTCCTGGACCCCACGTCGGGAAACGCCGTGATTAAATGGCCATTTTTTCGGCGATGATAAAGGACGCCCGGCTCGATTACCGTCGGCATTAAAACCAATAGAACGAGCTCGCTCAGCGGTGCGCTACTCTTTTCGCGCTGCTCGCCGAGGAACAGCATGATCGGCCTCCCCATCCCTTCTTTCTTTCTCTCTCTCTCTTTCTGCTTTCTCCTTTTCTTTGCCCTTCGTTTTTCTCTCCTTTTTTTCGCCGTTCCACTCTTTCTCTTTTTCGTTGCTCGTCCACGCTAACCTCTCGATATTTTCTCGGTTACCCGGGTGACGGCTGATGAACGACGTGTACGAGCCGCGAATGCCTCGTTAGTCAATTAGCCACTCGCTCGCTTTCGTACATCGACATCTGTTTCTTCGGAAGCCGTAGCTCGCCTATGCTCGCAGACAACCATGCGATTTTTATCGAGCCAATCGATCCTCTTTACGCGAGCCTGATCCGAGTTTGATGCGGATCGACGCTGCGCGTTCGAAATTCGAGTGATTCGAGCACGATTGAAACTTGAACTGAAACGAGTCTGCCTGGGCGAATAATAAATAAACGAATAAAAATGTTTGCTTGTGATTCAGTTAGTTATACAGTGAGCCCTCTCCTAGCGCGATTAATTCGTGTCGTATGGAAACCGCGTCGGAAACTCGAAATTAATAGAAATCAGGCGAGAATGAATTAATATTGATACAAATATTTTCTCCGCGTTACGGGAGTTCGTGCAAAAGAGAAATTGTTTGCATCGATTGCGAGAAACCGAGACCAGGTGGAACGTTATTTCTTCCCTTAATAATTGATAAAATATTGGCATCTTTATGCGTTTACAGCAAAATTGAGTAGATGGAATTCGAAGAACAAATCTTCAAAGAACATTTAGAAGATTTAAAGACCCGCGGTCTAGTAATTATTAATGGTAAAGCGTTGCAACGCAACAACGAGAAAGAAAATCATTCAAAACCAGAATATCCACGAACTTCTGACCCAGGATAAGCGATCGTAAAAATCGCGCGGCGTCGGGCGAAGCTTGTGGACGGCGTTAAACAAATCGCGAGCAATTATCGAGCAACGGGGCAACGAGAATCGGCACGATGGCGACCGCGTGCCGATTAAAGGCGGCGTTTCCGCGTGTCGTCCATCACCGGACAAGATCGAGCGGATTTCTCCAGCCTCGATAATTCTCGCGTCCCCGCTCGCTTGTTCCAGCCGATTCACGGGCTCTCTTTGCGCGTGTACGTCTTCGGCCGCGTATGCGTATCTACGTGGAAGCGTATACTATAAGATACGTCGTTCGGCCGCGGATATTACGGGGGACGTCCGAAGAAAATCGTCGACGAGGAATCCCGTCCACTGACATTCCGGCTCCGTGCGCGCAGCCGCGCTCTCAACATTGCGAGCATTCCGCTTGATCCGCGCCGCGAACTCTCGCGCCGATCGGCAGCCGCCCTCTCTCGCGACTTTTTATTGCCGGTCCCATGCAAATTGGCCACCTGTTACGACCACCGACCCAGACCAACCAGGTTTCCTCGTCACTTCACCGGTGGTGGGTCAAACTTCACTTTAGGGGGCCAAGAATTGCTAACTTTTGTTTATAGAACCTTGTAGATTTTGAGGAGAAAATGCCGAAAATGTAAGCTTCAATGGCCGGAGTAAACTGGGTCAAAAGTTATACTTAAAATCGCTTGTAATAAAAGTTTTTGACAGGTTAGAACGTCCAAATCCATGTGGTACAATATTAAAAAGGTCTATCGTCTTTTGTAGAGTGTCCGAATATTAAGATGTACCATGACTCACGCTCTAAGAATGTCACCTGAAGTTACTTGTCTTCACGCGACGCGCCAGTCTGCACCCTCAAGTTTCGGCGAAGGTTGCCCGAAAATCTCGAGTTCCCCGCAGAAGGAATTCCTCGGTGCATCGGATGATGAATCATCAGAAGCATTGAGGCGTGCACAGGTGCTAGGGTCCCCGATATCTCAGGTGGCCGTATTACCGGGCAATCAGCTTTGAACGGTAGGCGACGTGGCTCGCGAGCAAGTCCGTTACAAAGTCGGCGATTATCAACCAGGCAGAGGAGTGGCCCCGGTCGACCTCTTTGGAAACTGCGCGCGCGCGGCGTTTATTCGATGTCCTCTCGCGCGTCACGATGGATGCTCCGACGGTATGCGGGGCCCCATGGTGCACGGGAGGAGGAGGAGGAAGAGGAGAAGGAGGAGGAGGGGTCTGTCACGGGGACTGACTCGCTTCGGGTCCTGCAGAAGGTTAATTTCAACCGATAAGATCGTACGAGCGGATTACGCGGCGGAACACGGCCGAACACCTGTAACGAACGTGATTTTCTTGCGCGTTCCATCGACCGAACGGGTCCCCCGTTCTGTACCCGTATGCATGCGCCCGTGTGTGCGCGTGTACCCGTGTGTACCCGTCGCGCGATTTTCCCGCGTGTTTCGCTTCCTGCTGCGTTATCTGGACGACTGTCTGCGAGTTCGAGGGCCACGTTACGGGATCTAAGCGAGATCGGTTATTTTTCGGGCTGATCGGATTCCAGGTCGGGTGAACCGGGTTAATGAGAGGGGCGTAGTCTCTCTTGATTCGCAATCCCTCTTTCTCTCTCGACGATCGCGAATGGTCCTTTTCTCTGTCACGTCTTGATCAGCCGCTCGAATCGATGGAGATCGGTCCCAACACCGTTGCCAGATACGTCGGGCACGCCGGTGACTATCTGATCGCATGCGGTGACCGATATCAAGGTTAATTGCCGCCGCGCCGGTAAAATAGATTGCGGCTGTTGCTACTTTCTAGAGATCGATCGTTGATGAGCTGTTGAATACGTCTGGGCTACGGAGGAGTACTGTAATTTCTCTATATATGTCGCCAAGGCCTGGACGATAAACGTCGCGGAATTATCCCCACTACCCCGGGGTGTACGCCGTGAGGACGATATACGACGCTGGCAAGACCCGCGTTGTTGGCATATATCGAGAATTCACTGTGATTCAGGAAAGTCTATTGGATGTTGAAAGACGAGGAATTTTTGAAAACAGTGAACCTAGACTATTCTCTAGAAAATGTATTTATTCAGACTTGTAGCGGTTGTTATTGCAATACGTGCCCAATGAAATAAATGTTTGGGCATTTATTTATTTAGTCTAAATAATCGTAAATTAAAAGATGTAGAACCCATCATTTTCACGGGCCCCGTGAATTTAGTGTTAAACGGGACTACCCGAAATTTCCATGAAGCCACCTTCATTTTTGTATAGTTTCTTAATGTGTGTTACCGATTTTGTTTCTCTTCCCCCTTCTCTTTGGTCGTTTGAGAAAACTGCACTTGCTCCGTTAATGTTTACATTTTCCGTTTTGATTTTTTTTTAAGTGCGAAGTTTGCCATGTGTAGGGTAAGGGACCCGTTATTGTGGGGGTGCCAATTACTGTCCCCGTATTAATTACACTTATTGTTAAAGCACAATGAATACTGAAAAAGTGATACTTTAGGGGGGCCCATATGTAATCAATTATTTTGAAATCTAAAACAAACTTTGTAGTAAATTCAAGTTTTTATTTCATAATTTATTATATAATCTCCACCATCATCAAGGACAGTTTGCTATCTTTCCTGCACATTTTTAATCCCCCTATTATAGAAATCCATGGTTCCTGAAGCAAAATATGACTCAAGGTGCCTCCTTACATCTTCTACAGAAGTGAATATTTTATTTCTTAAATAATGCTCCAGAGACCTGAAAAGATGATAGTCAGAGGGAGCAATATCTGATGAGTACGGGGGGTGCGGTAAAACTTTCTATTGCAATTCTTTGATTTTTTCCTCAGCGAGTTTCGCTGTATGGGGTCGGGCATTGGCAATTTGCTGTATTACATCTTTTTTGTGGACTAAAGATGGCCTGTTTTTCAATAGTTCTGAATACAGCCGTTGCAATTGCTGACAATACAACTCAGCAGTAACTGTTTCTCCAGGTTTCAACAACTCAAAGTGAATCATGCCACGACACTCCCACCAAATGCACAATAACACCTTTCTAAGTGATAAGCTAGATTTAGAGGCTGATATTGCAGTTTGATTTGTAGAAAGGCATTGTTTGGAACGCTTTATGCTATCATAAAGAATTCATTTTTCGTTTCTGATAACGATTCTGCTAAGAAATGGATCTCTACCAAATCTGGATAGCAATGGAGTGCAAAGTGATTGACGAATATTCTCGTTGGTCTCAGATAATTGTTGCGGTACCCATATTCCTTGCCTGTATGCCTTTCCCATTTCGTGTAGGTGTTCTTGTATACTTAATTTTGGATCAGCTTCCACTAGAGATTTTAGGGTGTCATTATCAAATTCAACTGGTCGTCCACTTCGAGGCCTGTCAGCGAGATCATAATCTCCATCAGCAAACCTTCTGAACCAACCTTGACACTTGTTGACCTTCAATACATCTCCATAAACAACGCAAATTTTTTTTGTTGTTACCGTTGCATTAAATCCCGCATGAAAATGAAAAAGCATTCAATGACGAGTGATCCTCGGAAGGTACGGACGCCGCCATTTTATTACAGTGTTGTAAAAAAATGATACTTTTTAAAATATACTGAACACAGACTGTTTTACCGAGAATTGTAACATAATACGCGTTTCCTCTTCGACGATCGGTACAGAACTAAATTTAAAACAAATTCTTTGCAAATAATTGATTACTTATGGGTATCCCTAATATATTAACTAATTTTAATGAAAATATTTAATATCTCTTTTTTAATATTCATTACGCTTTAAAAAAGAGTATAATTACCCTACTTACCTACTATGATAAATAGCATCATTCCGAGTGTCGAACAAGAATATTGGGAATCTCGGATTTCCTCTTTGCTCGGTGTCCTGGATTAGCAAGTCTGAAGGCGTCGGATCGTCGTTCTATGATCAGATCGGAAAAAGTTGGTGTCTGTTGGAAAATCCGACCACCCGCAACGACCACGAGTAGGCGTAGTACTGGTGTTCGACCAAGCGAGAATAAAATAGTGTGGGAGAGTCAGTGCAGCTCGAGAAGTCGTCGGCCCGTTCGAGAGAAACACTTTCTCCGGTCGCCGGCCGATCCTGAGGACACCGAACGACCTAGTTTGCCGGTCCGCTCTGTTCCTCGAGTCGCTTCGTCGGTCTCGTTCACCTGCGTTTTTCATCCTCGACGATCTCGCGACGATCGCGCGCGTACCTCTGTCGCTAATGATGCCTTCGGGCTCTGCTCGTTTCGTCGTGGCTGCTTCTATGGGGTGTCCGAACAACATGGGACTGTCCGAGAAACCGTGGACCCTTCTACAATGATTAGATTAATCATTGATTCTTATCTTCACAATGTCGGCAATTAAGCTACTTGAATTTTAGACCGACAACGAAACTCGGTTGAATTCTCGATTTCATAAATTTTGAATACGATAATTGCACAAAGTTCCCCAGCCTACGCTTCGATCACCGACGATTTATTGATCCGTTAATTATCCGCGGCACGGTAGTCCATTAAATGAAGCCATAAACGATCCCGAGTTAATGCATTTTCTTTTCCCCTGGCTAACGATATTGGCAGTTAAGAAATCCCTGTGTTGCTGTTCGAGTATGTTTCCTAATTGCCAGGCATTTCATTTTGCCGTTCGGACTGTAATGGGAATACGCTGGAGTCATTGTACGTCCGCATTGATGTTTGAATTAGTCAGATTCTCGAGAAGAAGGTCTTCATTTTCCTCCCCGTTGCGTCATGCAAAAATTGGTACGAAAAACTTAGGGACAAATAAACTCAAACCTGTAAATTTGACGATCGAATACATTATACAAATTAACGTACAAAATTTCTTTGCGAGGTTGCAACTGGAAAGTTTAGCAATGCCACTAATTTCGCACGTGACCATGCTGGGCTCAATACAAAATAAACTTGGAGTCAATACAAAATCAAATTATTACATTAATTCCATTGATACTTGAATTAACAAAATTCTTAAATAAGTGAATTTACTTTCTCACTCGTTGCTTGCGGAAACAAATATCAAGATCGCAATAATTTAAAATCAACCTAAATGCATTGTTATACAATTTTCTCCCAGAAGGTACAAATTAACGCATTCCTAATCGTCTAAAACGTGTTCAAACATTAATTTTGCAGTGCAATTCTTGGAATAAAACAATAACCAAGTTTGTGTTACACGGTTCGCGTTTACCACAGACAACGTTGGCGTCAATTGTGAAACGCACGTATCTCGAGCATGTTTCCTAATTGCCGTGCATTCCATCTCGCCATTCAAATCGTAATGGGCCTGCTCGGGATCGTTGCATGATTCCTGTCACTCTCGTTTCGACTTCTTCGTCGCGACAATGATCGAGCCGGTCCGGTTATGAAAAACCACGCTGTCGGCGTTCGACACGAAACAGGTAGCCCGGTAGAAGACCGCTTCTCGCTCGTTGGAAAAGGCGTCTGGTGGGGACGACGACACCAGTTCAATTTCAATGATCCGGCAGCACATCCAGCATCATCCACACACTCGCGTGTCCCGGTGTAAATATGGCAGTGGATAGACTTTTGCTTTTACGACTCCTCCAGCCGGAGCGACGTCTTTCACAACAAGCATCGGGAATAATTTATAGAGCAAGCACGCCAAGCATCGACTGCCGCCAGGTCAAAGTTCCCATTCGTTGCGAAATTTTCTTTTATGTACCCTTTGACACGCGGAAGAATCTCCGAGCTCGGGCCACATCGCTCTTTTCTATGCTGCTCGACGATGATACCCCGTGTACCGTTTTGGCAACACGTCGAATCCAACTTTCTCTGTTCTCGTACCGTCGAACACGTTTTCGTGGTGTCATCCATATTTAGGTTTCGAGATTGGTTGCCGGGGTAATTGTGCCGACACCGAAACTGGAAATCGTTCCTGAATGAGAGAATCGCGAGTATAGTCGAGCTTTGTAATGAGATTTGTCCATTGCGAGCTGCCGTTTTATGGAAAATTGATCGATGATTCGACGGGTTGCCTTCGAACGATGCGGAAGAAAGTAATTTCTTTCCTGTTGAAAATGATGTTCCTTCGAAAATTGGATAGGTATGTTTCATTGCACAATGTTCGAACAGTATGTCCATAAAATTTGGGCCATCTAGCTTGAGCCGGGGAGACGTGGCAGCCATTTTGGTGTGTACAACTGTAATCGGTATTTCGTACAGGGGCGCAGTTTCTCGAAAACCGCAGAAAATCGAGTGTGTCCTCGGCGATTTTTATAGCGTGCACGGCTCGTCGGGGGTCCCGATCAGCCATAAAGATCAAAGAGGCCGACGTCCGGCGATAACAAGCCTAAGGACAGCCACGAAATCGACGACGCGTCCCCTTTTGCTGCGAAATTCTGACCCGCGGAATGCGGACGCGATCCAGCCTCGTTAAATTAAGCGTCGCGTCCCGAGGAGAGTAATCGAGCGAGGCTTATGGACTCTGTCTTCCTCCTCGCGCACGGTTGTCGACTGTGAGAAGCGTTTGTGGGAGATACGCCGACTTCCTGAAACATTCAGCCACCTCTCGACGTCGTCGTCCTTCGCTGTTGCCCTCGGTGTCCCTTCGAAACTGCAGTAACGCCTCGACATACGTCACAGAGATCTGCACGATATCTATGCGAAACTTATACCCACCATAAATTCATCCCTGAATCATTTTAATTTTTAATTGTATCTTTGCGAAACTTTCACCAGCGTACTCGTGGCATTTTTCTAATCAAAATGAGACCGATCACGTTCCTAGTTTGGATAATCGAGATTCCACTGTGTCGTGGATCAAACAAGTAACTGTGATCCAAATTGTACGGTGTTTGGAGTCGTTTTAATCACTACACTGTCACGAATATGTTGGCAACAGTTTCGTAAAAAAGTTTGTTAAATTAACCTCCTTCAGATGAGAATTTTCGACGAGTCCAACAAAATGAAATAAGATTATATAGGTACTGAGGAATTCGTAATTGGATTTGTAAGTATCCCAGTTAACTATTGTATTAATGTAGAGTTTAATGACGGAAGAAGAGAGAAATAAGTCAGAAAGTGTTCTCGCAACAATTTGTACAGACAATGTCGAATTCTAATCAGTCGTAAATACCATAGATCCATAAAATTTCGCACTCTACTTAACGATTCGTCCACCAGAGTGTCTGAACGAGTCGTGACACTCTCTTTTTCTTCGTCCGGTTCGACTAGTTTGCCAAGCCAAGATAGATTCCGCGACGATCCGTACAGGGTATCTCGAGGAATTGACGGCGATTCTCGGTAAATTACACGCTCGGCTGCCCAGAAGGTGTCTCCGAAATCGGGAGATAGCACCACGACCGAGACTAATGACGCTCGCTAATGACGCACGCCGTGCCGCGCTTCCTGCTCCCTTGTTTCAAATTTAACACGGCGACAGAACGATAAGCGAAATCGTTCCTGAAATTCCGCTAAATTGCCCCTATAATTTCACGACCTCTTTATTTCGTGTTTTGATGAAAATTCCGGTCGAGACATCCAATGATGTCCAGTGCTGCTCAATTTTCTCAGTCAAAAATATGTGGGAATTGACTCTTACTTGGAAGTTTAAAGAATTTTTTGAAAACATTAAATAGTAATTACAATGATACTTCGGTTTCTTATTTCGAACCAATACAGTGGCTGGAATCGTGTCAACAATTACGCACCTATTTATATATCCCTCTTCGAGGAACTATAGCTGCTACAATTTTAAGTATATCGACCCCAAAAAATTCTACTACGTGTACAAATAGTAGAAAATATGTATGCAAAATCTTAATACAACATAGCTATTTGATTTTTTTTTTAATTTCCAAACGAGGCCTACAAAATGATACTGCACTTCCCCTTTTAAGGATCTATAGCTCCTACAATTTTAAGTATACAGACTTCAAAAAATTCTATTACATGACCCAAATAATAGAAAATATGTGTGCAGAACTTCGAATACAGAATAGTTGTCTGATGTCTTTAAAAAAATTTCCTAAGAAGGCCTACAAAACGGCGCTTCGGAGATCATATCGGAAGTCGGTGGGCCTGGGAAAGCGGCGCGGATTTATGAATCGCGATCCAGCTTCGCGGATTATGATCAGCGTCGTAAACGGCCCAGGACTCTAGGTTCGAGTGTCTCCTCTTAATGGCCATTGCGAAACGGCTCTCGGCTGAGAACGATCGTTTTGAAATGCACGCGAAAGCTGCGTCGCCGCTTTGATCGATGCATGCTCGTTGTCGCCAGTCTCGTGCGGCGATTTCCTCTCGCCGAGAGAGAGAGAAAGAGAGAGAGAGAAACAGAGAGACGGCTATTAATAAGTCGCTAATGGAATCTCGATTTGCGTGGGCGAACCGATAAATTACACCGGTAAAAGCGCGCCGACAGGTTGCTGCGCCGCGATGCAACACCCCGGCCGCGATTTAGACGCAATTAACAATCCTGCGCGATGACACTATGCGCCAATCGGTGCCCTTTATTCCCTCGAACAAGATTTGTAGTTCGTGTAAAGAAATTCGAGTGGAAACGCAATCGCACTATGCTAAAAGTGCGCTTTGGTTTCGAACGTTGACGGTTAATGTCAGTTGAAACCATTGATATTAACATAATAACAAAATGAAAATTGTCTACATCAATTGCAAGATACAGCAGCCCTGTAGAAGATTTTTTTCTCTTTTAATCTCAATTCAAAATTATGTATTGACTATCTTAAATTGTACATACTCGTTTTTGCTATCAACGCACAAAATGCACAGTTCAATAATGACAGCAATGAAACTTTTATTGAAATATTCGTGACATTTTTCTGATTAAAACGATACCAAACATGACACAATTTTGTTCTTATTTGCTTGTCTAATGCACGATATAGTGGAACCTCTCTTATCCGAACTAACCGCTGGGAAGTACATAGTCGAAAAATAAAACAGTCGCCAAGCTGCAGTCTTAGATTTGTACAATAAAAAGTGTTGTATTTGTATCTTTCGTCACTTTAGACGAATATTCGAAAAATGGGGACACTATCCGTTCGGTTAATAGAGGCTTCCCCCGAATCGTCATTTACACAAGCAAACAAGCTCCGAGTTATGTCATGCTTGGGCTCATTTTAACCAGAAAAATGTCACGAACACGTCGCCGGATAATAAAAGAATCATGAATAACGAAAATGTGTTGTCATCGGCGTGCATAAAACGGCGGTGAAGGCCAAGAAGTGGCACCAGAGCGATACAAATGATAGTAATCACAGCAATCAAAGATAATAATCATTAGCTCATCAGAGCGTTGAAAAAGGACGAGAGGCGTTCTATCAGCGAACGGTTGGCCTAATATCAGTGAGAACGTCGCGGGAATTGACAGCATCCTCTCGTTCACGCGTTAACAAGAAATCGGGCAATTTGAAGACAGAACGAATCTCTTCGGACGCAAATAAAGGCACGGATAAATGGCAGCACGCATATAAAGACGCTTTCACCCGGCGAATCCAATTACCACTGGAATCAAGCGGCCGCTTGTAATTGTCATAATAAGGACGATATTGTTGCCGTGCGTCAATTACTATCGGACGTGCGTAACGCGCGAGAGCCTCTGCACGTCGAAGTGTAATCGGTTGCTGTCATGCAACGCCGATGGCACACGTAAACGCATCGGATCCGAAGTTTTGCTCGTCTACGAATCGCGTTACCGATGTCAAATTACCATCGCGAGGAACCAACGTTCATCGTAGCTGTCCGTCTGTCTAAACTTCATTTATCTAGAGCGCGCTCGGAAATTACTATGCAAGTTAACCATATTTTATTAAAATTTATTGATAGTATAACAGCATTTAAACTTCGTAAGAAGCAGAAACTACTCGCATACGTTTCTTCAATAATTTTTGTAGCTAGTTATTTCACCGATTGTTTCTCAGCTGTTTCACGTTTAGGGTGTTCCAAAAATGTATATCCTTGAAGGGGACGATTCCTGAGGTCGTCCGAAGTAACTTTTTCCTTTGCGAAAATGTCCTCCGCGGCTTCGTTAAGGAGTTATCAACGAAAAACGCGGACCAATCAGAACGCGGCTATACCTGAGTGGGGCGTTGGCATTGTTCGCTGTAGCCGCGATCTGATTGGTCTTCGTTTTTCGGTAATAACTCCTGAACAAAGCCGCGGAGAACATTTTCGCAAAGGAAAAAGTTATTTGAAATCTCTTCAGAAATCACCTCGTTCAAGCGAGAACATTTTTGGGGCAGCCTGTATACTTAATTAAATTCAAGCCAATATTATCGTGGACGCAGGTTCTTAAATAAAACGGAGAACACACGAAGCGTTAAAGAATGAAAAGAAAAAAGAGAGACCACGAAGAGAAACGGCGATAAAGACAAGCGAGGGGTGTGGTGGGGTTGAGCGAAGCATTCGATTTTGGGAGCATGGTTTCCCGATGAAACCGACGGCGCAGAACGAACCGGTAGCGGCCAGGAGGATGCCAGCGATCCGTAATATCGGCTCGCGGCGGTAACGCTTGTATTTACAGGATTTAGGCGCGGTTACAGGGGCCGGCTAACGGCGAGAGAGTAACGAGCGGCGAGCACGAACGCGGCCGCGATGGAATTCAAGCGCGATCATCGTTTCTCTCGCTCCATCTCTCTCTCTCTCTCTCTCTCTCTCTCTCTCTCTCTTCGTAGCCAGTATCTTCTCCCGCCGATAGGCAGCCCGTTTTCATGACGAAAATGCCTCCTTACGTGCTCTGCGAGTTCCACCTCCGCCACGATCCATCGATCGTTTTGCCACTCGGCCGGCGCATACAGACCGAGAGATCGATTAACCATGGAAAAGTGGAGTCGTGTTGGTCCGGTCTATGTTCGGTTCGTTGAGCCACGGATGCAAGCGATGAAGGGGTTCGGACGAGACACAGCTGAACAATGTTAAATTCGAACAGTTTTAAAACCACTGGCGACGAGACCCTATCAGATTGAGTTGAACAGAGCAAAATCTAACAATGGCAGAAAAGAAATAGAGTTCTGTGTCTTTTGAAGAATTTCTTTCGCGCGATACGGGAGTCTACTGCATCGACTACGTCTAAGAGAAACGTATTAATTCGTTCGACTCGAACGTCAAGGTCGAAGGATTTCGAACACCATAGGTCTCTTCCATTCAGCAACGGACCGTTAATTTTGGAGCCCTGGGCTGTAACTAAAAATTTGTGTAGAATTCATTTCTTCTGAATTTTCTAATTAAAATTTGTTGTCTTTTTTATCTATTTTAATCGGGATGGGGGCCCTGGGCAGCAGCCCATAGATCCGCCGCCGACTCCATTCAGCTGCTCTCGTTCGAAAGAGCTCTCGGGTTCGCAGAATATAACAAGGCGTATTGAAACCCGGCTAAGGATAACGAAGACGAGTCGTCGTTGACCCGAGCGAAAGGTATCGGAGATCACTCATCGCGGCGAGGGAACGCGGCCGCGTATCTGGCTGCCGTATCGGCGTATACGAGATTAATAGGGAATAAACGAAGATCCACCAGCACTCGAGTTTGTAATCACGGAATGATCTTTCGCCGTTCCGAGGCTCGCGATCGGTCGACCACCCTCGGGATTTCCTCACGCAAGCCTCGACGAAAGCCCGCGCGCGCGCGCGCGCGCCCGAGCACGGCCTTCGCTTCGTTGCTGCCGTGTAAATCCGAGGCCGACCAACGCCGACGGAGGCTCCGGAGATACAATTAGGATTCGCTCGGTGAAAAAGCCCGGGTAACCCTCGCGCGTTTTATATCTGATCACGCTGGGAGACGGGTCGAGGACACTTTACGACTCCGAGCTCCGGAATCGAAAAATACCGATCGCGCGTGACCACTCGCGACCGCTCCCTCGACAGGAGTTCGTCGAGAGACCGTACTAGATTGCGATCCGACCGAAATGCGTCTGCGGGAGGGTAGAACCTCGACGCGAGCCCGGTTCGCCGTGTTCAACTTCGTTTATCTGCGTTCGATTCTCCTTAACGCTAAACCTACCGACACTTCTTGTATACCTCTTCGCACCTGTTATGACCGGTCCTTAAAAAAAGTTATTGTTAATACAATAAACGTAGATATTTGTCAATTTGTTGCTGAATGAATTAGTAGATGAACAACTTCTATAAAATGACGATACAAATTTCTTTTCATATGTTAGGGGTACCCATAAGTAATCAATTATTTGCAAAAAATTTGTTTTGCCTTTAGTTTTTGCCTTCAGTTTTCGGTAAAGCAGTCTGTGTTCAGAATATTCTAAAAAGTATAATTTTTTTACAAACCTGTAATAAAATAGATCATATTCGTCATTGCATGCTTTTTCATTTTCATGCGGGATTTAATGCAACGGTAACAACAAAGAAAATTTGCGATGTTTATGGAAATGTATTGAAGGTCAACAAGTGTCAAGGTTGGTTCAGAAGGTTTGTTGCTGGAGATTATGATCTCGCTGACAGACCTCGAAGTGGACGACCAGTTGAATTTGATAATGACACCCTAAAATCTGTAGTGGAAGCTGATCCAAAATTAAGTATACAAGAATTATCGAGAAGCCTTGTGTCCACATGGTCAACTATACAAAAGCTATACATGATCAACTATACACGAAATGGGAAAGGCATATAGGCAAGGAATATGGGTACCGCGACAATTATGAGACCAACAAGAATATTCGTCGATCAATTTCCACTTCATAAGAGGGGGATTGAAAATTTGCAGAAAAGGTGGCAAACTGTCCTTGACAATGATGGAGATCATATAAAAAATTAAGAAATAAAAACTTGAATTTCCTACAAAGTTTGTTTTAGATTTCAAAATAATTGATTACTTATGGATCCCCTTAATAATTTCAATTATAGGAAAAATACTGCGATGCTGTCCCCCCGATTTAAAAAATTGTATGGTGTCGTCCACCTTTGCGGGTTCGATGCATTTGCCATGAAACAATATTATCAACCAGGCACGTGTGTAACTTGACAGCGTCTCATTCAATAAGGCGGCTCATTTATGTTGCTTTCGCCATGCCACATTGAGAATAACCTTTCTCTTATACTGTTTGTTTAGGTGTAGAAGAATAAATACAGTATGTAGGATAAGATACATATATTGCCTGGAAAAAAATAAATAAAACGAGAAATAAATACTGAAAAATACATTGTATACACACTTTAAGAAAAGTCGTAAAGATGAATAGCGAAATGATAATGTTGTATGTACGAAATTGTACGCAGAAGTTCGAAAGCTTAATTTTATCGGTCGTAGTAGGTTTAGTGTTAATTGTCTTCGCTACTATTTATCTACGATTCATTCTGTTTGACTGTGTTTTCCGCGGCTCTTCGTCGTGTTTAACCACGCATGGCCTCTCCATTTCTGCATCGTACAATACCTTAGCCCTAAGTTTACGGAGCAATTAAAATGACTATTTTACATCGCTTTTCAGCCATATTTATTGAAACATGTGCTCAACGAAATAAATCTATCGAATATGGAACGAATTGGCGATGTTGTAGGACAGTCGACTGTATCTTTGCGGGGACCTGGTTCGAGCTGGTTTCCGGTTTGACCGTCGAGACGGTTGGCGCCAGTGGCGCATTATTAATATTATTTAACGGACAGCGACGCGTTTCATCATCGAGATCCGGCCACGTCATGATGAAGCCAGTTACGTTGATCCTCGGATCGGGATGCTGCGTGTGACTCGTACGGCGCAACGATGAATTCGTGGAATCGCCGACAGCGGGACGAACGGCTGTCCCTTCGGGGAGATCCAGGCTGGAATGCCAACGCGCCTCGCGAAATCCTGATCTCTCCAGGAACGTGTGCCGTAAATATGCGCGTCAAGACCGAATTAATTCCTCCATAGCGTCCCTGGAATCGCAACGTTCCTCTTCTTCGATCGACCATTTTCAGGAGAATGTCCAACCATGATCAGACCTCACCGAGAACTAATTCATTCCTCGGTCTCGATGGTGGTGCTCGAGTATCATTGCCAGACTGGCTAAATAAATTTTCGGTATAGACCCTCATAAAAAACTGTAAACTCCAACCAGTTGGAATTTTTTCAAAATATTTTTCACGGGGTAAATTAATTGTTCTTCTCGAAAGAAACCCAAGTATGGTTCGACATTAAAAAAGTTATCGTCCTTTTGAAAGTGGGCAAATATTACTGCGAGTCACTGTACGTCAGCCTTCGGTGAGGGTTAGGTAGTTCCAGTGTTAATCCCCCGGGGAAAAAATCGCAGCTGCCAAATTAAAAACCAGTGAAGCTCGCACGAGGTTATAAAACGGCTGACGCGTGTGCCAGAGTTTCGCGATTCGGACGACCCGGAGTTAGTATCTCTTTTGAAGAATTCACAACGCGGCGCGGCCAAACGATAACCTAGAAAATCCAGCGAACGGCCTAGAGTCTCGCATAGGGAAACGGATTACGTGCTCGGATGGATCCTGGATCCCGCGTGTATCCGGAAGTCTCCCTTGGATCCAAGGGCGAATCTCTTGCGTTTACGTCTCGCCTTATACGATCGGCCGTTCGTTCGGGGCCGATGGCTCCCGCGGATTGTAAAACTCCGTCGATTTTCCACGGCCTAAGCGCCCAGCGCGAGCGCCGCTGCATCGCGCTATCTTAATAAACCGCAGATACACGGTAATCTTTCGAGTTATACGCCGGGGCACGGAGCAAACATTAAACCGCGCGGCGGTGGTAGCATGGACGAACGGTCCCGCTCCGATTTACGAGCCCCGACGCCTTATCGAACCCGGCGTTAATCAGTTGCACGGGAATAATAACGTTCCGCGGATTCCGAACGTCGATTAAAGGGGCCCTTTTCTTGTAAAGCGAAAACGGGTGATTTTTAACCATTTCTTTTGGAACAACCATTCGATATATGTAACGAGGACTTTTTCTTGAAAATTAATTTCAAGGTCAGAAGGTCAACAATCTGTCATCGCGAGGATGACAATTACAAAAGAAACTATGGTTCGAAATTGAATCGTTCTCTTCCAAAATTATGATAAAGTTTTTTCACCCTCAAACTGATTTTATTTATATTGTGTTTTCGTTTCAGATGAAGTTTATACGTGTAGCGTGATATTGAGGAAGCCTTTGGAAATTATTTGTTTGCCCGTGAAACGTATCGAAATTATAACATAAATAAAATCAGTTTGACAATGAAAAAATTTTGACATAATTTTGGCGATTCAATTTTGAGTTATAGTTTAGAAGACGATTCAATAAATAAAAAGTTGTTGACCTTTTGACCTTGACAATCAAGGTCACACTTAATTTTGCAGCAGCTTTCTCAGATAAATTTCGACCAGATAAGAATCTTTTTCGTCGACAGTGGCACACCTTAACAACGTCCTGCAAATTCATCGTGAAAAATTGCTGGAATAGCAAAGTCACTTGTCTAATTTTTTCTTAACAATGGTTGATAAGGCTGGTGCAAGGTACGATGAACTTGTAAGATCGTATAAGGCGTAAGCCTGGCACAATGTTTGCACACTGAAGGACAGCGATCGTGATAAAAGGTCTGCGGAGTCTGGGAGACGTGTCTTCTCGCAGGATCCTAATAGTCGTAAAGAACACGCTTACGTCTGTTAGGTTGTAGCTTAACTTTTCCATTACCGAAGGTGCATATAGTCACCAGAAGTATAGAGATACAGCGAAGTAATACTCGCCGAAGATAACTGTAATTGCCTATTGCTGATGCACTTCTTGCATCTCGAAGATAGCAACTGCAGTCGCATGTCAAAATTTGCAATGTTTATCAGGATGAGGGTTGCAAAGACCTATCATTGCCGCGATAAATGAGATAAGAGACGCTAACGGTTCTCCGCGAGTACAGACGGTATCGTGAAATAGTATTTTGTAGTATGACGGATGGGGGCTTTGTGCGGGACTAGGAGAAATTGTTGATAATTCTGATTCGTCAATTTTTTAAATTACATTTTTCAAATCGAATCTTTCACATATAGAGGTCTTTTTATTGTACGGAATTTAGCAGTTATCAATTTCATTCAGTTCACATTTCACGAATCATAAATATTTGAAGGATTTAAAAATACAGTTGTATCAGTTTCAATCGATTCAAATTATTCAAAAAAAGAAATAAATGTCCATCTAGCTAGTGGCTAGCAATACAATCATAAATATCACCTATATGACGCCTTCCATCCGGAAAAGTCAAAATCGGAACCTACGCGTCCACAAATAACATCTCAAAAAGTGTTTTTTCTACTTCCAGCCCACTCGTTCAACAACCCACGTAAATGTTGAAATCAGTTAATCGCCGAAGTAACATTTCAAAAATTGTTTCCCGAACCATTCGCTCTCAACCCTTAACGCCTCCTTGCTCCAAAGGGCATCCCCTTCCGGAACGTTCAGAGCGACGCTTATCCGGGAACATTTTCCTGACACTCTCTCCTCCTTTCTCCTTCTGTTGGTCAGCATCGCGAGCGTATGCGTTCGCGCGGGCGAGAGCGTAGGTCGTCGTTCGGCGCTCTTCCCGGCCGATGACGTGTTCAACGTGTGTTTCACGGAATGCCACGAGCAGCTCTCATTGTAACGGAGTTAGGCCCGCGGGCCACTCTCTCGTCAGAATGCGCCCCGCGTTCCGCCCCGCCCCCCGGTGCTCCCCTCCACCCCCATTGCAGCGGTGCTCCACGTTCCGCCCCGCCCCGCTCCGCGCTCCGCTCGGCACCGATCCGCGCTCCGCGTGCCCCGCGTGCCCCGCGTGCACGTACAGGGCAAGGCGAGCACGCTGCGTGGGCGTTTGGCTCGGGCAGGTGGATGCTTGCCCCACGGCGCTAACACCGTGATCAACCACGCACCGGCCGAGCATCAGAACTATGGTGTGGGAGTCGACTGTCGGAGCTGAAATCCTGCGAGCCGACGATTCTTTGCGAATTTCAGAGCTAATCTCGGATTAGACACCCAATTAAACAATGCTAATTATGTTCGCCGGCAAGTTGCCGGTACCGCTAAGCATCTAGCTTTTGGTCATTTTAGACAGCTTTCAAAATTGAAGGGCCTGAGGAATACCCTAAACCACAGGTATTTTTGCTGCTAATAGATAAATGTATATTCCTATCCAAAAAACGAAGACCAGTCACAGAAAAACAGTGTCTGAAGGTTCGCCCACTGATTGCATTATGTATTAAAGTGTGCGATGATCAATAGCAACACAGAGAGAGGCTCCTTTTATACCTTCCTGCATGTCTTTTTGCAGATGTTGTGACAGATTATTTTGGATCGAAGCACATTGTTTACATTTTGAATTGACTCGGTTCGATTGCTTTAATAATAAAGAAAATATCCCATTTTTCCTTCTTGTTAACGTTTATGACCTTAAACGACCTTCAATGAATATATCGTTGAAATTGTCTCGAGAAGTGCTGCAATCGTAGGATTTCAAAAATATGTGGTTCCTTTTAAAAAAACAGAGATGACCTTCATATCTCCTTGACGCCACCGCCTATCAAAAAACTAGTAACATCGGATAATCAGCCCTTCGATACCAAATAAATTTCGGAACCAAGTATTATTCAGATGGTCAGTTTCAAGTGCCTCGCCCTGAATACGCTAATTATCCAAATGGGTTGAGACGATTAAAATACGAAAATACGTTTTCATTGAACTTCAGTTTCTCAGAATTGTCTGCAGATCAGCGGTCTACTGAAGGCGTTAATCACCCGGAAGGTATCCGAAATGATCGATCAAAGTGGTATCGCGGGATGGGCTGTCGATGAAAGCGGGCTCGGCAATCAGAAAAGTGACAGGGGCCGGCCCACAGCTCGGGGACAATTAACGATCGAACGCGGCCGGATCGGCAGGGACACGGAACAGACGTTGCTCGGCCGTAGGAGGTTTTCTTTGGCGGGCACAATAAATGGATAGCCGGGGTTTTGTTTGTGTTATTCGTGGTCAGGAGCTTGGGAGCATGTGCGGTGATTGCCGTAACCATCGGGCACGCCTGCCTCGCTGGCTGACTGGCTGACTAGCTGGCTGCTAAGCTCGTTCGGCTCTCCGCTTCACCTAGGCCACTCTCCTCGATCGGCCGTGTGTCGCTCTCGCCTCGTTGCCTCCGCTATCTTTTCCACCGCTCCGCGCCGAATGTACTTTGCTGCACGCTGCTGCACTGAAACGCCGATGCATCGCGCATCTACCTGCGCCTGGTCGCGGCTGACCCCCGTCGGACCCTCCCCGCAGCATCCTTTATTCTTCTTCTCCTTCCTCTTCTGACCTTGGCTTTTTATCGATTAGCTTCTCGGTACTTTTCTGTTCCTGTCTCCTGCTTGCCGTGTGAAATTGATTCTGGTGATCGCTGGACTGCAGATTCTTCTGCAAAATAAAAATTGTCTGCGTTTACAGCGACAAACAGGAGCCAATTTTCTTTTTTCTTTCGGTAATTATAGTTCTCTTGAATTCGTTTAATCCTTCTCCCGTTTCAAATTTCGTGAACTCATTTTTGTCATAAATCCATAAAATCCGCAGTCTGGTCACATTTTTGATATTTTCTACGTAATATCACTGTAATATAGACAGTTTATAACAATAAATATCATAATTCCAAATTCACTACGAAACGTATTTAACGAGTTATTAGCAAATAATGGCTAGGTGTATTGCTCCGTCGATTCTTGGACGAAGATTTTTCCGCCGTTAGGAGGAAACTTTTTCCGTATCGGTCCTAGACGATTTTCGAGGTAATATCACTGTAATACAGTCGATCTTTATACAAAATAAAAAATGTTTGCAATTATTTCCAGACGCAGGAGCCAAATAGTTAACACGCTAAGTGCCAAAAATCAATCCAAGAGATTCTCACAATATCAGTGTAATTTAATTAATGGAACCGAAACTAGAAATTTAAAATGTATTATAGGGGACGTTGTCTTAACCCTTCTGAATTCTGAAGGTCCTAATCAAATTGGGTTTATCTGTATATGTCATAATAAAAATGAATTTCTAAATCTAGTCAAAAATCACTGTCGGTCATATGTGACTGACGTGGCAGTTAACGTGTTAATGGTATTATTAAATCACTAATGCTTTTCTCAAACTGAAAAAGACGAAAACAACAGGAAAACAATATGTACATGACACTGTTACCTCGTTGCCGTAATAGAAAGAATTTCGTTCAATGTAATTCATCTGAAGAACATTAATCTTCTAACGAATGCCGCAGCCGTATAACCGACAAACAAGAATACCCTGTCGGTGCCGAATAAAACGAGAAACGAGAGGTAAGGTTAGAGAGCAGATAAGCAAAGAAGGTTTCAAGCAAAGAGAGCTGTAGAAAGGGAAACAAGACAACTCGCGATTAATCCAGCCCGCGGGGCCGGGTTCCCGCGAGCGCATAAACAATAGCGGGTTGCAATGAGATTCAAATTGGCCGCGCATCGACTCGCATTAATCTGAATTAAATAACGCACGGGACGATCGCGTGGAACGCGCGTGGAACAGAGATATACAAAACGGTGTCGGGAGAAACTCAAGGAAGAAAAGCGGATGGAGTGGTCGACTCGAAGGGAAAGTAAACAGCGAACTTGAAGAACTCGTGGCAGACAGAAATCCGAGCAATTAAATACAAATTATCTAATCTCAGGACGAGATACTCTTGTTTTGTAGATTGAAGTTAAACGATAGCGAATAGTTTCGTGATTGATTAATGTCTGATCTGTTTACCCCTTCAGTTTTCTGTTTCCCTGTAATTAAATTGTTCTCGGTCTTTTAAGCGTTCAGGATCAATTAATTATTTGCCTCGGCACTTTCTCTTTCTATTTTAGCCAACAGTCGTTTCCCACTCTGTTCCAACGCTATCTCTTTCTGTATTCGCTGTACACATTCACACATTTTTATTTGGAAACTTTTCACCCTCTCAAATCTTCAGAATCATTCTTCGTCATATTTTTTTCATCTCAACTTATCACTTTCTCTCTTTCTATATGAGATCTCTTTTGCCTTCTGTCTCTTCCTCAGTCTCAGCACTATTTCTTTCTGTGTCCGCCACATTTCTGTAACATTTTGCAACAACTTCCCCAATCAACACCAACCTCTTCCTCTCACTGTCTTCATTTTAATTATCTCTCAATTTCATTCTCCCTCAGATCATCCTCAGCATATCCACAATCCCTCCCTCCCAGCTCTATCTCTACTCTCCATACATCCCTCTCTCTCTCACACAAAACTTTCCCTCTTTCTCAATCATCTTTCCCTCTCCCTCTGGCGCAGGTCTCCCCCTCTCTCAGCCTCACCAATCCCCGTACCCCATCACCGCGAACACCGCGAGCACCTTCCTCACTCCGGCTTATCTATAAGCACGGCGAAGTGACTCACCGGCTCGGCGGTGAGTGGTACGAGCACTTGTCGCGACTTGCGAGTAGCCGTGCGACGCGGATGCCGATTCCCGGGGCCCGATCCGGGCCCGATCCAGCCAGGCCCCTATGCAACGAGCACCACACCGCTAGGAAAGGTTCTCGGGCATGTCGCCGTTGCGTAAGATGATTTTATGTCCGTGCAGGTGGACACGGAGCCTGGCCAGCGTCGCGGCGAACCTTTCCGCGTGAGAACTCGCAGTCTCTCAGCCCGACGGTCCCGGTCGTTCCCGACTCCCATGTGTCCTTTCCGTGTCCCCGTTTCTAATTAATAACAACTTTCCACTGAAATGAGAACGGGAGCCAAATAAAATTATCATACTTTCCTTACTAATTTCAATGATTCAGAACAATACGGAAATAATAGGTATCGTTGAATTTGTAGATTTTCTGTTACAGTCATTTTTTTGTACTCCTAACAGTTCAAACCGTAGAGAATTAAACGCTGAACTGTACGTATAGAACAAACATTAACCCTTAACGCTCCAAGTGTGCCTTTCAGGCACCACCGATGTGCGACCGATTAATGTAAATATTGTAGTCAAAATTATATTACTTCTGAGATGAATAAAGATTGTTTTGAATGATTTTAATATTATTATTTACACTTCATTGTAGCATTTAAAGTCCGACACTGAAAAACTTGCAAGTCGAAGTACGATGAGAATAAGTTGGGGTTGCCGGTGTATTCACAATTAAAAGTTAATATTAATATCTGACACGAAACGGACTCGATTGACCGCACCTCGGGCAACTAATCGGTAAAAATCGATCTCGGGGGGATCTAGAAGCAGAATCCCACGGGGCCCCATGAAATAAGATCCACGTGTCGCGGTGTAGCCAGTCGAGAGATCTCGAATCGCTAGGAAGAGTCGCGTTCGGGCCAAAGTCTGCGTGCTCCGCGGCCATCTTCTTCTTGGACATATTCGATACGCTTCATCGACATGCAAATCGCCGGATCGCGAGACTCGGGGCTCGCGGAATTCGCATTTATCGATGCGCCTTCAACGAGGTCGAAACGATCTCGAGCGAAAAGAAAACTGAATCGGAAAGAGCAGAACGAGAGAAAAGGGAGAGAGAGAGAGAGAGAGAGAGAGAGAGAGAGAGAGA
>CM052138.1:7636581-7649853 GCA_028454255.1 Halictus ligatus
ACGAGAGAAAAGAGAGAGAGAGAGAGAGAGAGAGAGAGAGAGAGAGAGAGATGAAGAACTCTCTGCTCGTCGACGTCGTCGTCCGCGTCGGCACACGTGGCCGATCCACGGAGCGTGTCGATCACGTTCGCCAGAATCATTATCATTGATCATCCTCTCCGCCTTCTCTCGAGCGTCCAGGGCCTATCGGCTAATTGCCATCGTGCCCGGCGATCTCGCGGGCGTAAAATCGTGAACGCTCGGTCGCGTACCGATCGTGAGAGCTGCTTCCACGAGGATTTTCTTATTTTTCGACCGTTCGGAGATCGCTCGAGGAGATTCCGAGATGCTGGAATTGGTTTGGCGATGGAAAATACTGGAAAAAGGAGCTGGCGTTCTTGGACTGAGCTGTGGATCGGTTGAAAATCGGCGGGATCGGTGATTTATGCCTCGGGAGCGAGATTTGTGGAGTCAAAGATCGAGGGGAAAGCAAAACCCTCGATTTTTAGAAACATGAAGATCTTCCTTGCAAGAAGACTACACCTGGTATGCTGATTTCGAACTTAATTCAGAACGTGTGTACTGCTTTTTGTAAAATTCACTATTGCGAAGAACGAACGACTTTACTTATTTTAAAGCAAATTAGTGGAAAAAGATGTTCATCTTTTAAATATAGTTTATGCATATACATGGAATTATACTATTGCAATCATTGGAATCATGATTGGTAGAATTGCTCGGAAGTGTTAAAGAGGTGACGAAAGGAAAAAGGAAAGGCCAAGCGAATCTGACGAGGAGGAAGAAGAGCGGCCGTCGAGAAAAGGGAAGAGTAGAAGGCAGAGGATGTCCTAATAGATTATTAATTTACACGTCGACTCGTGAAGCATGATGGCGGCGAGTGGCGGGGGAAGGGGGGAAGGGGTGCCGACACACACCTGTCCCAAACCCGTCTCGCTCGATTATCTTGCATTATGCAAAATGCGTTTTTTACCCAGCCGCAACCCCGTAATAAACGGTTGTCCGCGGTACGGTTGACATAATGCGTCGGCTATTACTGCCGGGAGCCGAGCGCTTCCTCGATTCACTTGCAGCCTCTTCTGTAACGGAGACTCCCCTCGTTGCTGCTCTTGTTCATCAAATTGATAAATATTTATCAATCTACAGTCTTCAGACTTTACACAAAACTTCTAGAAACTTTTTTTAATTATTCAGGAGTCTCTCAAGAGACGTTAGACGTTAAATTTCACTGTGTCAAACCGTGTACACCCTGTACTATAACCTGAAAAAATTGTTTCTATTCCCTATCATCTGTGCTTAGTACTAAACAATTATTGCGTTTGTGCACGAAAATTGAGTTCGTATTCACACGGAAAATTGGAGGAGAAAATAGTGGAAGAATTGGAAATTAAATAGAGGGAAATATAGTGGGAAAAATAGAAAGGAAAATCAAGGGGAAACAGAGGGAAAAATACTGAAGAAAATATAGGGAAACATAGAGAAAGAAATAGAGGAAAAAATAAAGGAAGAAATAGAATGTAAAATCGAGGGAAAATAGGGACTAAATTAGAGACAGAAATAGAGAGAAAAATTGAGGGAAAGTAGGGGGAAAAGAGAGAGACAGAAATAGTGAGAAACATCGGGGAGAAAATAGAAAGAAAAATGGGGAAAGAAATAGAGGGAAAATTAGTGGGAAAAATAGAGAAGGAAATAGAGAGAAAAATTGAGGGAAAACTAGTGGGAAAAATAGAGAAGGAAATAGAGAGAAAAATCGAGGGAAATATAGAAAGGAATATAAGGGGAAAAATAGGGAAAGTAATAGAGAGAAAAATAGAGAATGAAATAAACAGAAAAATAGAGAAAAGAATGAAGGATGAAAATAATAGGACTGGCCGGTTAATCTGTGCGTCCGGGGAGCAACAAAACGCAGCTCTCTAGGCGATGCAGGATCTCGTTCGAAGATAGTCAAAGTCCCAAGAGGAAGAGGAAGCGGAGTATCACGGGCCGGCTCCGCGAAGATAATCGGTCGAATATCGCTTTCGGATTTATCCGAAGCGACCGATAGATCGGCCCCGGTCTCCATTGTGAGGCCTTGGGTACGGATCTTTACGAGCGACATTTTTCGCGGCTCCTCTCTGATAACCGGGCCTGGGCCCAGGAGATTATATTCCACGGCGCTGATATTTCCGCGGCGCGTGGGAGTGCGAGATCGGATCTCGTTCAATTTCATCGAGAGTTAATGGCCACGACTTCGCTTCACGTAACGGCACGGTTGTCCGCGTTTTTATCGGAGGACCCCGGTGCCCTGTACAATGGCGCATTCAAACCTTGCGAGAGCGGACTCTCGATTACTCGATTACTCGATTACCGGCAGCGATACGCCGCTCCACGATTGAAATTTTCACCGGAGACCGGTCCCTTCAGACTTGTCCGTAGCTGTATCTTTCTTCTTTTCTATTATTCGTACTTTATTCTGTAACACTGTTCATTAATTTGGCTATCGGTGAAAGCTCGATGAAATCGGTATCGACCGCGTATTTGGTAACGACAACTGTTAACGAGATTTTGGAGCAAGCTTCGTCACTGGTTACGATTACGTCACACGGTTTTCCCTTTTTTACTTGCCGATATACAGTGAATTCCCGATATATGTCAACAATCACTAGTATATTGTGTGAAGAGCACAAAAAGTTGTTTAACATGTCCTGTATGTCTGCTTTAAACAATTTATTGAACGCGTTAGACTACTGTATTAACCCAGCACTGGTTAGGATGTCTGATGAGGATCGAGGTTCCGCGGGAAAAATCGAATAGATCGACGATGGCTGGCAGGCGAGTATCAATCCACTTGTAGAGCCAACAACAATTTGTCACTGTCATTATCCGCTTGTCACCTGCAGCCTAGCCTCGCCCAAGAGATCGCGAGCCGAGAACGACAAATCAAGGGGACCGGGCCCGGTTATCAATCGCGCGATAAATTACGCTCGGAAAGATCGATCCGATCGCATCCGATCCTATCGGATCGCGGGGTCTGATGATTTACGTAAATCTCCCGGGCGTCGATCTAATCTAATCGATCCTGCCACTCGAGAGATTAAATCGATTTCCGCTCCGCTTTGGCACATGAAAATTCGCAACAGCTAAATTTGCAAGCAGTCAAGGTGACCCGGTTGTCCAAATTCTCCCTTTTTTTTTTAAATGCAGTTCTATACCGCTTCTGTTTCTTATAATCGCAACACAATAATTTTATAAAAAACCCCAGTCTACGCATGATCAATTCTTCATTCCCCTTTCTCGATAACAATAAATTATGAAAAAATAAAAACTCGTGACTAGACTGCGCATCTTTGTATAAAATAAAAAGTTATCTATGTCAAAAACCATGAACCAAATAGTGATCGTGTTGCATAATATTCTCGATTGCAGAGGATCGCGTAAATTCCCAATTATTCACGGTTGTTTATACGGAAAATTGGCTGCAATTTCGTTTCCCACACTGGCAGGTCTGTTGCACGAAAAGCACACCTCGGATGTTCAACTTTGCTGAAATTTGTTACGTTATTACCGTTAGTAAGTTGGGAAACGTTATAAATGCACAAACATCCACTGGTTTAATAACAATAATAATAATAATGATAATAACACGGCAGTGACTGCTGAACATTGTCCGGGGGGAACAAGTGCGGCCGGTGGTAGACAAGAATCGTGTAATCGATTCCCGGCGATCGACTTTCATCGCTTATCGCCACGAGGATCGCGGTCCCGAGGCTTGTGCTCGCGGATCTGTCCGCTGCAAACGATTCGACTCGACGAGGACACGATCCGATCGATCGGGGACCGAGCCTAATCGCCGAGGAACGTCGGCTTCTTAAGTGTAGCTCGCCGGTGAAATGTCATCCGCGTCGTGGCGGAAAGCGAGATTGAAATTCTTTCGCGAACGCGTCGCCGATTTCAATGAAATTTTACCGGTCATAATTTATACTCGAGTACAGACAATGGAGAATGATCTCTAGACGTTTCAGGGAATTAGGGATTGAATGATGTTGAGTGACCTTCAATGTCCTTGGAGGAACCTGTAGACATTTTGCCGCTGGTACTTTAACATTGTAGAGCCACGCCACGTTACATTCTATTGATATTTTAACATTGTAGAACGATACCTTGTAGGTATTTTTCTATTGATATCTTAACATTCATATTTCAGATTTGATTACCAAAAATGAGACAGTCTCTGAGCCCTTAATGAAACTAGGGTTTGCCTACAAATTAGTGACCTTGAATGATCTTGAATGACCTTGGAAGAATACTACAGGTCAACGAACTCATCAGTGGATTGGCTACGTATCAGGTTGAGCCAAAAATTCTGACGGTGTAGTATACTTAATAATAACTATTTGCTACACTCGCACCCCCATTAGACTTGCCAATTGATACATGACCATTCTGATAATTATCATCATTTCATGCGACTTCAATTTTTCAATGTCTAGTGACACAACCCAATAAATCAGAAGGCTCTCCCTTTTCCTCTTTCTCCACGCTTTCTCTCTTTTTCGCTTTTTTTCTCTTTCTCACGTACGCTCTTTCCTTCTCTCTTTGTCTCTTTGCCCGGCGGGTTCTTTTTGCTCGCAGCTCATAACGTATAGGCGCAGCGAATCGGCCATTTGGAAGCTCGATTAGCCGTTAATCTTCCTCGGGCAGAGCTTCGAAAAATCTTCCCCCTCCCGGCCCTTTTACCCCTTCGCCGCTCTTCGAGCACCCTTCGCCGTACGTTTTCTTTCTCGCCGGGCAGCGCGATAAAACTTCAGCTAATTTGTGGGTCGATCGACTTCGAATTGCGTCCTCGATCTTCCCAGCTGTGCGCCGGGCCTCTCGAACGCGCGCTCCGTCTGCGTTCGTCCGCAGGGGAATTTCTGAGAGCCCCTCGGCTCGCTTGTAAATTCTCCGATGGCTGTTATTAATGTTGATACGATCGTGTTTCAATTTCTACGGAACACTGCTAATTGAGACCGTCAATTAACGGTCGGTGATCTGTATTATTTTAATTTTTCCCCATTTCCGTTTCTTCCGGGTGGTTCATCAGAGCGAACGGTTCAACTCGATCGAACTCTTGATTACGTTCCTATGCAATTTTGTTGCGTCTATGGTTTCCTGCTGTTTCTGAACTGCCGCCGGTGTATACCGATTGTGTCAACATTGAAGGGCCAATGATGGTCACGTGACTTTTTCAGAGTCAGCATCAGCAATTTTCCAGCGAAAAATGTTCTCATATAAGGTCGAAAAGTTAAGGCACGTAAAACCATTTTTCCCCATTATTGTCGGTAACGTGGTCACTCTACCTTACCGTGAATTACAGAGTCTTGGCTCTTGAATAAAATAAATAAATAGAGAGAAGAACGCAAACAGAAATAAGGAATGGGAGCAAGAGAAAGAAGAGAAAGAGGAAGGTCGAAACAGAAAGATCGTGTGGGATCGTTCCGTGGTGCCCTTGAATGGAACGCTGTGGGGTTATTCGCTTTAACCCCGGTTAAATGCATATCGCGAGCGGCCCTGTACGACATCCTTCTGGATGGCGTTTATGTAAGACGATCGTCGGCGATCACGACTTCTAGATCCCGGATCCCGCGGATGCTTTCTGTGTCGCGCCCGCGATACCCGCTCCTTTCGCAATCGATCATCGTAAGGATAATTAGTCCGGCTCTCTCGCCTGTTCGATTCCGTTCGACGCGCGAGACGAACGAACTCGGCGCAACTGTTCGATCTTGTTTCGACAATTTTAACGAGTTCAAGATACTGTGATAATTGCTGATTTTATGCATTTATGAAAAGATTGATACATCGACATACTATTTTCAAGTTATCATAATCATTAAATGAAGGGAGAATTTTTTACTGGGCTCTGGTAAAAATTTGTATTATGCACAAAAATCAGCTTTTTAGCGATATATTATTAATTTCGTTGATTTCTTGAAATCTATAAAATCCGCAACCCACTAGGTCTGAGAGAGAAATGTTTCACTACCAATAAAATACTGTATTTGTTTTAATTTTTACTAGATTATGTAATTCCTACAATATTAAGTATTACGACTTTAGAAAATTCTGTTGTATGATCCAAATAATAGACTATATGTATGCAAAACTTCGATGCGAAACTATCATCCGACTTCTGTACAAAAAATTTTGAAAGATGTAGTTGACCTATTCTCCTGCTGCTCTTCTTCAAGGAACTATAACTCCTACAATTTCAAGTATTTCTACTTGAAAAATTTCTGTTGCACGGTCCAAATAATAGAAACTATGTACGCAAAACTTCGATACAAAAAAGTCATCCGACCTTTTGAAAAAATTTCCAAACAGGGCTCGCAAAAAGACGCTTGAACCCGAAGACCCCCTAAAAGGAACCTCGCAATGGTTCGCCGGCCAGGGAATTTCAATTTGTCCGTCGTTAAAATTCATCTCGACCGAGCTAAGTACCCCGGAAGTGGCCGGTCCAGACTCTGGATCTAGATCCAGGCGACACTGGCCCCTTTACGAGCAGGTCTCGCAGATGCACCGCGACTTAAAACGGAACGGTACTTTTACGAGGTCCGCTCACAGAAGTCGCTTGGCTGTCTTTTCTTTTCCTTTCTGCTTTCTTCTTTCTCTCGTTCTATCTTGTGAGCAAAAGAACGCGTGCTACAGTGCTGACTGATTACGAGAGTCCACGTGGGAACTGTACCATAGAGGTGGAAACGCTGTTGGAGAGGATCTTGACGCTGGCACGCTGTGGGCTAGGTCAGCGTACGACTCATTCACGCTCAAATTGTACCAAAGATCTGCTTTAATCCTTCCCGTTAACCTACATATTTTTCTAAAGTGGAAATAGTGTTCTATGGCAGGAAATTAGCCTGTTCACCTACCATCGGACATGTCGACTGAGGTGCTAAGACTTTCCAATCCCCCCCTCCAGCTTTTGGCACCTGCTTTACGTAATTCTATTCGTTTTTATGTGTCGAGTACGCATATGACTTTCGTTTTTGGCGGAAATTACAAAAAGCTTTCTCACCAGATCATTCAATACTGCACGTACGGCGTCATTGGGCTGCGAAGGGTAGAGGGATATTCTGGTTTTAGTATGTCCAAATATATTCAGGTCTGTCCGAGTATATTCTAGTATATTCTAGTATATTCTAGTCTACCCGAGTATCATATAGTATATTCTAGTATATTCTAGTATATTAAACTATATTCTAGTACATTCTGATATATTCTAGTATATTCTAGTCTACCCGAGTATAATCTAGTATATTCTAGTATGTTCTAGTACATTATAATATATTCTAGAAATATATATAAGTATATTCAAAACATATTCTAATATAGTTTATTATATTCTAGTATATTCTAGTCTATGCGAGTATAGTCTAGTGTATTCTAGTATATGCTTGTATATTCTAGTATATTCTAGCGTATTCTAGTAAATTCTAGTATATTAATTTAGCTATAGGCGAGGAACCGAGACTAAAGCAATCGAATGAATTATAATTTAATCATTGAAAAATGGTGCAGGAACGTAGAAACGTTTGGTAAAGTTTTCCGGGAGCAGTGAACGCGAGCGACGATCGATCATCGGCACGAATGAGCGTTAGGCGATCAGTTCCACGGTCGATAAGGAACTGCGATCGGTTAGGCGTGCGCGTGGATCGGACGCGCTTGTTTCGCGATCGCATTCGCGGGGTCAGGTACTCGAGAGAGCTACCTGCAACTGCAGCCGGTGCAGTCACGAGCCAGAAAACGGGCTTCGTGAAAACATATCCGCGAGACTGTCTGGCTGTGCACGTATACAGGGTGGTCCGTCGAAACGAACCTGTTCGAACCCCTTCAATGTCTCGAATATATTCGGCGTATTCACGTTGAGGGGCTTCCAAGTAGAATCGGTACGTATTGAAAATTATTTCGGTAATGTCTCGTTAACTATTAATATTAAGACGTTTGAAGGTCAATATACTTTTGTGCAGAATTTTATACGGTATCGATTCCCGATACAAAAGATAGGTCATGCCATTTGAGGATATCAAATGTAAAAGTAAAGTAAAAAATATTTGCACCACGATAGTTCCCCCTCTATAAGTTATGGGTCCACGCTGTATTTTAGTTTATGATAATGATTTATTAGATAGATTCTAGAATATCCAACTCTTTTTTCGTATCATTTCCTTTAAAAAATGTGCAGAAAAATAATGAAAACTTAACTGCATAAGTTCTGCGATACGTAGGTACAGTGGGTCCACAAAGTATTTGAACACACGAATTCTGACACTCGAAAAATTGAAAATGTTCAACCCGTTGTAATTTCGTGAAAAACAATCGTACAGCAGTGAACTTGGACTCATTTTAAAGCTTGAAGTCTCTACATTCGCAGACCATCATCAATTCTTTCCCATAATATTTTCACATGATATAGCAAGTGAAAAACTGAGGTCATGCTTTAAGTAAAAACTACCACAAATGGAATCGCCTGTAAAAACATCAATTAATTTTTCTTCCGAACGAATTTTCCACAGATTTCAAGATTGAAGTCTCCTTTCTAGAACGACACCTTAAAAGTTGACGTACGATATTTATTGGCTGTTTTACATAACAAAAAGGAGGAACAAGTTCGGTTTTGTACCTTATATTATCACAAAGATTGTACCTTTCATTGAAAGCTCGATAAATTGTAGAAAAAATCGTTCCAAGCATTCGTGCGAAAGAGTAAGCTTCGATCTTGAAATCTACGGAAGATTCAGTCGAGGGAAAAATGTGTCAATGTTTTTATAGTTGGATCGGGTCAGCCTGTGTAAGTTGTCGACGGCAGCCTGGGTCTAAAGTCTAAACCGACCGGTATCGTTGGGCATAGGTAGGCATAGAGGCATAGGCATAGCCATAGTGATAGGCGCGGTGGGTGTCGGTGTCGGTGCAAATGCCGGGGCGTGTGAACGCTGTGACATATGCGGCGTGTCGCTTTCTTTAATCGCCTCTGGCCGCGAGTGCCTCTACGTTCCTGCATATCCATTCGCCTCGCCTTCCTTCCACTGCGGAGCGGAGACCTCATAGAGCTCATAGAGCTACGTGTTCGGCTCTCGGATAGTTTTCAGGCTGAGGTTTTCTCGGGGACCGTCCTCGGCTGCGTAACCGATCGATCAGGTAGGGGGCCAGCTAGGGGGGCCAGCTAGGGGACCTAGTACTACAGGTGGGGAACGAGGAAGCGTCGGAAAATCGGATTTCTTAGCGAGAGCTCTACCCGGCAAATTGGACCCGGTCGCCTCGCGGTAGTCTCTCTCTCGTTCGACGCTCTTTGAGGCTCCTTTCGCGGACCGGAATGCTGAACGGCCGGCTACCTCCAGCTTCTTATTAGGAACACCGGCCGATTTGTATGAAACTGGGTTACGTGTGTCGCAGGGACAGCCAAGATGGATTCGCGAAACCGCGCGCCGACGTGTGATCGATGCCGACGACTGCACCGGGATACGCTAAGCATGGGAACATGGCCCTACGATTGTCGATCTGTTTCCATAGCCACGGAAAAAATATTCTCCTCCGCTCAAACTACGCCTTTCCTCTAACAATGGAAACACGAAACTAGTTGTATCAACATACTACTTTACTCTTAGAATTGATTTGTACAGTTTCTATTTTGCATTTGACCTACTCGTTTTTATCATAAATCCAGACTCTAATGGTTGAAAAATAAAATACATGTACATTTAACTTCGGTTTTTTAGATTTAATGTAGGCAATTTTTATATTGCATGAAGATCTGCTCAATGTCCAATGATTAACTGTTTAGTAGAATTTAACGTTGGAAAAATGTTAAAACCTTGGCAAATTATTTCCGACATTTAAAGACGATTAAAAAAGAAAATATCTGTACATTTAACTTCTGTTTCTTCCAATTAATTTGGACAATTTTTATTTTGCGTGAAGATCTGCTCAATGTCCAATGATCAACTGTTTAGTAGAATTTAGCATTAGAAAAATGTCAAACCTTGCTAAATTATTTCTAAGATTTAAAGACGATTAAAAAAGAATATATATGTTCATTTAACTTCGGTTTCTTACAATTAATGTAGGCAATTTTTATATTGCCTGAAGATCTGATCAATGTCCAATGATCACTGTCCAACACCAAAATTGTTTTGCCCTACCTATTGCCGACACGGGTACTTTGTACTCTCTATTTTTGTATTTATGTGAAAAATCCTTTATCCATTACCACTCAAGTATATCTTTGCTTCCTAAGCTTAATTACATACATTTTTTTGTCCTTTTGGGTGCCAATCATTACACAAAATTATAAAAACACAAGTTATATTCACATTTCATCGTGGAAATGCTTAATAAAGAAAATTGACCAGAGCAATGCGGTGACTGCAAAATTTTATTTTCAGTAATTGTTGTCTTATCTTTATAATTGTAATACCAATGGACATTCGAGATTCTTCCGATAAAAATAAGTCCAAACACGATCTAAATGGGGCTATTTGTATTGATTTAAGTACATAATTAAGACATAGATTGCTCCATATTAAATCGATAAAATGTCGCGGAAGTATAAATCAGCCAGACTGTTTTTGTTATATTTATGACGAAATTATTTTAAAATCAAAACAAAGAATACAGTACCAGCATTGATCTTTCATCAAGATATTTCACCAGTGGAAAAACGTTACAAAGGAAAAGACTTATATGCGAAAAATCGGATACCAGGAACAAGCATCAAGCAAGGCGGAAACAAACAGAAAGACAAAAAAAAATATATGTAATTAAGCATAGGAAGCAAAGACAGACTTGAGTGGTACCAACGTCGACAACGCATAGCGACGGCCCTGGCGAGTCGTGAAAAGGCTGCAATGGCCGTCTGGCGCGAACGCGTCGGGCACAAGCTGCCAATGATTATTTTCCTAATCTTCTCGTATACTAAGGGAACCAAATACTTTTCGTGAATGGTTTCTTTACCAGAAATGTCTGTAGAATGCCTTCCTGTATAGTAAATTCCTGCTAGATAAAGGATTTTTCACATAAATACAAAAATAGAGCGTACAAAGTACCCGCGTCGGCACATTTTCAAACTTTAACAACCATTTACAACTATTAGGAAGTACATAAAAATATAATTGGCTATACGGATATGTAGAGGAGAGTCATCTTTATCTCTTGACTCAAACTTGAACTTTCTCGCCTGTTTAGTTTTTACGCAACACGTAATTTTTGATCAAAATCATGCATTTTTACAAAAACCAATGTTTATCGAAACGTTGCGTGGTAGAGCAATTCTGCTTTCGGATTAGATTTTAGAATGACACAGTGTATAAGAATCACCCAACAGATATTGCAAAACTCGAAGAAAGTTTTATTTTGTTGGATAGTATGATTAACTGTCTACTAGAATTTAACGTTGGAAAGATCTTAAAACCTTGCAAAATTATTTCCGACATTTAAAGATAATTAAAAAAGAAAGTATATGTTCATTTAACTTCGGTTCCTTACATTTAATGTAAACAATTTTTATTTTACAAGAAGATCTGTTCATTACCCAATGATTAACTGTTTCGCACCATGTTTGCATGGAACAGTTAAATCGCACTCATTTCTAACGAACACAAAAGTGACATACATACACGCGCGTACACGTTTACGAACGATCAATCAGAAAAACCGTTTCGATCAGCTTGCGAACGCCTCGAAGCACAAGCACGTTTCATATTTCACGACTAGCTCATTGAAGAAGTAGAGTCGGTGGAAAGGCGCGAAAGCGGCCGAGGTGAAATATCGCGGCAAGTAAACTTTGTAGCAAAGTTGCGAAGGCAGGAAAATCTGCGTGCGATTTTTCCTGGCCGACCGGATCCGGCTTGGCACGTGAAAGGACGCGGCTGCCCCGCGGACAGCGTCGTCTTTCGCTTGTGCCGTAAATTCGTGGCCATCCATCGCGGCTTGAACCACGGCCCGCAGATTAATAACGCGATAAATTCAACGCTTAGCCAGGTGGGCGTGCGTAGGAACAGGTAGACTTCGAGTCTTTGCGTGCGATACGGCAACACGCGCGGCTTCGTTCCCGCTCCTCCGTCGTAAGCGGCTGCCCGATATCTGCGCGCGAGCGCGCGTTATTAACCGATGCCCAATTAACCGCAAGTCCTCCCGATTGATCGAGGCCACTCGTTCATCGTTTGCTTGCCGTTTGTTGTGTAACGAGACTGCGATTGGCAATTGTTCCCGCGGCACGTGCAGCGCGAGCAATAACGAGTACGATGATCATCTTATCAGAACTTTTGTCTTTCTGTCGATTGTTTTGCGGAACTTTTATCTGATTAAAATGAGTCGAAACACGACTCAATTTCGAGCACACTTAAAATAAATTTTAATAAATTCCCCGGAACTGTCCTGCTTTAAACTGCACCTTTGTAAATTGCATGTTTCTCGTAAATGCAATTTCTAGGGCACCGCAGCGTAGTATCGGCGCTCTCGAAGAGCTCAGCAGAGGTTCACGGTTCCGGTGCATCGCGAAAGGAACGAGGAAGGCGGAGAGTGCATCGTTGCGTTGCATCGTTGCAGCGCGTGCAGCTCGCAACTGTCCGCGAGACGAGAGGAAAAAGAGAAAGAGAGAAAGACGAGAGACAGATCGGAAGGCTTGCAGACCGGCGTACCAACCGTAAAATAAACAATCCGGTAATAAACCGGCAGCGGTGTCCAGCGTTGTAAATTACCGCGGCGTGGAGCCCTAACGCGGCGCGGAACCGCGTTTTATGGACCGCCCTGCACAATTCCCGGATCCGCGATGATGGCTCAATACGTCCGAGGGACATAGTTACCCGTGGGTATCTCTGCCTCTACCTGTATTCCGTGTATACCCGCGCTTGTACCCGAAGCGATTCTCGGAACCACGGATTCTTTCGCTCGGCGTGCTCGGTGCGCGCGGCGTAGTGTTCCGGGCGAGCAAAGTCGCGCCATTGTGTTCAGGAGACAGTTAGTCAGCGGACGCAGGATCCAGGACCGATTCAATGCCACTTATTTATCGCACGAGCCCACCCTCGTCTCGAGCGATGTCTCGAAAGCCTCGTCGAGCCGCCATTGTTCGTGCACGTTGCATTCGAACTTTCCAGCAGCCTCGAGACGACCATTCCTTGCAGAATTTTCGGCGCTTGTGGCGTTTATTTATGTCGCAGCCTCGCGGATTTGTGCCTATGCTGATAAAACATAATTGTATTCACTATGGCCATTGATGATTTGGATACAACTGATGAATGTATACAGGAAATACAAGAAAGTTATAACTCG